>WBMZ01003005.1:0-153182 GCA_013400975.1 Atrichornis clamosus
CCCCTCCCCTCCCCTCCCTCCCCAATTGCCTGAGATGCTTTGGATTCCCATTTGGGTGCTGTTTGTGGAAGCAGGTAAGAGCAACACTGCCCAGCACTGCTTGAGGTCATTCAGGACATTGTATCTTCTGTCCTGACATACAGAAGGGCTTCCAGACACTCCCTCTTGTGACTACAGACACAAAGGAATCAACCAGCAGGCTGCCAAACACATTTTGATGGGTAGATGCAGACATCTGACAGGATATGGGGGGACGCAGTTCAGTTGCATGAGGACATTGAAAGGACTCCGATGGATTTACTGGATATTGCCATGAAGATTACACGCCTTATGTTTATGCTGCACCAAGTAAGAACTGACAAAACTCCTCACTGCAAGAATCCTCAGTGATAGACCATGCACTTCTTGCTTAAAGGAGACTCTGTTTTGCTTATGTTTCCTTTTTGACTCTTTATAACTAGCTTAATAGGGCTTTTTTTACAATTATGTTTTAGTATTTTAGACTACCTAAAACACTGGGACCAGTGCTATTCATTCTGTCAGAGACAGTGAGTGAACACAGCTTCAAAGGTATCACACTTATAGGCTTGTTTTTTCAGCATTTATCTATGTACTTGAATTCTGTTGCCTTAAGTCAGATACAAAGGATATTTTAGCTTGCTGCAATCCATAAGAATGATGTGGGGAAACAATGATAATTTTACTCATGAAGGCAGCTTGGTTGCAAAGAATAAACTGTTATCATTGGTTGAACTCAGTTGGCTGCAGAAATGGCCAAATGGTGAATAATTCCCCTGAAAGGGAATATCCTGAAAGGCTGCTCCTATTTACCTCTCTGCTCATACAGATCTTTTCTGGACCTTTCTCAAAGTGGGTTTTGAACTTGGGGTGATAACAAAGCCTCAACCAAACCTTCACCCTACCTGAAACTGTACCAATCACTGGCCTGAGAGAGGAGAAGGGATCTGCTTGGGAGCAGAGATGAAGCAGGAGAAGAGAAAGGTCCTTTTTGTTCTTGAGGTCTGTGGTGCCTACCTCTAGCCTGTGTATGAGTTAGAAGTGGCAGGAATTTGTTAGGAAAAAGAAGGGCAGAAAATGCTAGAGATCCACCATCACAAGGCATAGCTCCTGACAGAGGTATGAGGGACTTTGTCCTGGGTTGTAGGGATGTAGTAAAACAATGTATTCTCCCCCATCTGCATCAGCCCTGATGAGCCATTAAGGACAGGTCGTTTGCAAAAACTGCCCAGTTCATGTTTGGCCCCTCGGTCTGCAAGCTGGGTGCTAGATAAGATAAGGAAACCCTGTGGTGAGGTAGGGCCTCTTTTGACCTCACAAAAGACACAGCTGGGAGAGCTTCCCCCTGAAAGTACCAACAATAATCACACCCATCCTGAGGAGGCCATCTCTGTTAATGGGCCATCATGGACAATGGGCAGCTAGAATGACCCAACCACCCAGAACCTCCCAAACTATCTTATCTCATCATTCCATTGTGAAATGCTCTGTCCTGGGGGAGGTACATGGACATTCCTGCGGGAATATAATGAAGCCTGCCTGGACCCTGGTACACACTCTCTGGCACCGATTCCAAGAGCTGCAGAGGACCACAGCTCTCAGCTGGCTGCAAGCACTGCTACCCCTGGACTGCAACCACCACTCCCACTGGACTGCAACCACCACTCAACCGGACTGCAGCCTCTCTGCCTCCCCTGCCTCATCAGCGCCCCTACCCGGGTGTGGCTGTAACTACACCACAGGGGAAAGTGGGTGACAGGTGGGGAGTTTGTTCCTGGTGCTTGTTGTTGTATCGTTTTTGTTTGTTCTGTTGGGTTATATCTATCTTTCAGTAAAGAACTGTTATTCCTTTTCCCACATTTGTGCTCAGAAGCCTTGTAATTTCCAAAGTTACAGTAATTTGGGGGAAGGGGTAATTTCTTCCCTTCCAGGAAGGTTCCCACCTTCCTTGGCAGATATCTGTCTTTCAAACTAAGACAGACTTATCTGATACACAAAGCACTCTGACCTTATTCCTTACATAGAGGTGATCTGGAAAGAAGTGCAGCTTGTCATGAAGAACACATTCTTATTCCCTCCAGAGTGAAGAGCTGAACTAACACCACTTAGTCCTTCCAAAGTGTTTCTTCCAGTGCAGTCAGCTTCTCTGACCTTTTCTGATCCACTGTTGTCCAGAAAAGAGGTAGAGCTCAACTAACTGGCAGTCTGAGGTACAAACTAAGGTCCATAGGCTAATCTACACCCCAGTGCTCAACAGCGAGGAGTACATGGAACAGGAATTATGGTCATTTCCTCACTGCCTGGGGATTCGCTGACTTCAAGGAGATTCATTCTCAGCTGCCTAGCACAATACCAGCTATGCCAAACACTTTGAAATTAGGAACAAACACAAGAATGCAAACTTATTTAAAATGCTTACTGCATGCACTAAGTGCATAATTTTTTTAATCAAATGTTTTGGGTTTTTTTTTTAAGAAAGCAACATTTCTTAACCGTGGAAGCAGAAAAACAAACAAGTGCATGATGGGAAAAGTGCAGCATTCTCATGCTGCTCATGAAATGCAATTTATTAAAGCTGCCCCACTATTGAAACCATGGATAGGAACTAAACAAAACAAAATCAGCTTACCTGTACGCAGAGCTCTTCATATTAACCCTCAAGGGATGACACTTCCAGCGCACTGCAGATGTGAGGAAACTTGTTAGCACTGACCAGAGAGTGCTGCTTCCTCCTTCCTTCCCTTGTCCTGAATGACCAGTGGGTGAATTCCAGAAAAGATGATCTGATGTCCCAGTGTGTCCAATCCCATAACTAGTACTGTGTAGAAGAAGCTGGCTGCCTATGCTGGCCTCTGTGCATCTGCACAGCCATCTCAGAGACAGATACTACATTCATCCACATTTTCTTGAATGCATGTTTTGTATTACCATGGAGGGACAATTAATTTTTGACACTGATGACAAGAAGTTAAAAGCACTCTAAAAATGTGTTAATCTTATTAGAATCACTGGTCTAATAAGTTATGCTTCTGGCACGTGTAGGACTCAAAATCACCTTCCTATGATTTCAATGATCAGAGAAAACACTGGATAACCATGAAAGATATTTTGACCTCAATAGAGAAAAAACAAATCTTGTCAGTAAGAGGGACAAGTGCTTCCTGGGTACATAGCTGAAAAGAGATGAACACCATCTGATTTGTAACAGACCAGCAGTTTTTATCTCTTGAGAAACAAAAGAATGAATGAATGAAGGGATCATTTAAATACTTTCAGTTAAAATTGCAGCATATAATTTGGTCTGATCAACAATCACAAAGGCCACAAGAAGATCCAACAAAACTGATTAATTAATGTGGAAATTAGAAATCAATTCATGCAATTGCAGATAAAAGCATCTTCTTAGTTTATCTTAATGAGACGCCATCAACAGTGTATCAGACAGCAGCACAGTAGTTCACCCACCTACACAAAATCACTGTAACTCGTGCCAATGTATCTGCTCCATTAAAAATAAGCTTTCACACAGTGGCTCAAAACATTGCTCATTTTCATTGGTCAGATAAGGGTCACAAAATGGTATGATACTTATTCACTGGTCAGCAGGCATTACTAAGCTCTGTCATTATTTTACCATAATATGAGTGAATTCATAATCTTTGAAGGTATGATATGCCAATACAGCCAAATAATGAAATGTTACTGATGCTGTTGGAAACCAGAGAATATGAGAATATGAACAAGTATGAAGGGGAGCTTATATGATTTTGCAACAATAACCACCTTCTTCCTTTGACCAAGGTAAGAATTAGCATGTCAGTAAATACATCATGCTTTGAAAGAACACGACTTCAGAATCCTTAAAATCAGACTGTAGGAAATGAAGCAGGTCATTACTCAAAAGTTACATGTTAGTAAACCCATGAATTAAAGGAGAATTTGAAAGCTTCCCTTGAAAAGCCAAAACAGGTTTGGAAGTTAGTCAAAATTTGAGACAGCAAAGTTATATTTGTCTATCTAACTATATTTTTTATTTCAACAAAAAAAAATGCAAAAACTTACAGACATTTCATATTTGGTTGAGAAACAGGAATTACAAGCCCAAGTCTGAACTGGGCAAAGATAATCTAATGCATTTGTACTCAAACAGCATTAATGAGCTGTTAATGTCGGTTTTGCTCAGTGCTACAAGTGGTTGGTCTTCACCAGTAATTTGGTATTTTCGAGGCAGTTCTCATAGTGGCTTTCCCTTAGGTCCAGAACTCCAAGTCTTCATGTCAAAACAATACTGATGCTTGTTACACATGAACCAAAAGATTTCCTTCTTTTGCCAATAGTCCATTTGAGGCAGATTTTGACATTATAGCTTTGAAAGAAGTACAGTCACAGAAAATACTATTTTTAAAGTCTGAACAAAGATAAATCAAATAGTTTTAAAGTGCACTGAAAGATCTGAAAGAAGATTTAGTAACTTTTACTCATTCCAATTTCTAGTTTTAGAGTTCAAGAAGTCCCTGCAAATATCTTGCTTCAACACTATGTGAAGCCTTGATGATTTGAAATCTGGATCACATCCAAGCAGTATTACAGACCAGTACTTTGCTAGGATCCTGAACTGAAAAGAGCTTGGGATGTATCCCTTTCCATTTCTGCAGTAAAAACTCCAGAATACCCCCACCAGGACTCACTTTTCTTACTGAGTTTTACCAGAATGCATAACAAAACTTGAACATCTTCAGAATGCATATAGCTGTCTAGGCTCCTACACCAGCCTCGGTTCTGTATAGTCTACATGCCTTCTTCCTCCCAGGAAGTGTTTTTCTTTCTGCCACCTCTAAAGCAAGGCACTGGGTCTAATCCCTGCTGCAGACAGATCTCCCAATCACCCAGTCTGTGCCAGTGCTTGTTTCTCTTCTTGTTTTCTGACACTTCTGAGACACCAGGACTTTATACAAAGTAAGCAGTGGCACCTTCTCTCAGGGGAAGACTAAACTTCCCCTCTCTGGGTCCACTCAGGCCCAGAGAGAAGCAACCAGAACAAAAGCCTTCTTTTTCGCAAGACCCAACAAAAGAACCCTAAATACTTCTGCTCTTTCTCAGTCAATTTTCTCTCCTTACTCAGGAGCACTTAAATTTAAGTGACAATGTTCTTCTCTAAGATGGTAAGGGTTATGTGTTCACTATCTAGCAATATACAACCTCAAAGCTTCTCATTATGTACAGAAAATACATGTTTATTTCTCAGTGGTCCTTGACGAAGGTAACAACTGTACTTCTTACCCTGAGGCTTTTGACAATAAGAATTCGGTACAGTTACTAAAAAATAAAAGGCAACCATTGCTAAAGAAATCATAAATCTCTTCAGTCATCTGCAAACAAGAATAAACAGTAAATAAATTTTACAGGACTACTGCAATCTTAGGTGCTTTTTTTCCCTTTTAACATAATTTTGAAATTTTAAAATATTTCCTATTAAAGCAAGATTTAAAATCTGTTTTTTGTTATCCCACACTTTACTTTGATCTTGGTCAACTTTGCACCATGGGTGACACTTCTGGGTTAGTTTGAAATACTAGATGCAGTTACACAACTGGCATTGTGTATTCCACAGTTAATTCTGGTTTGCTTTTTTTCCCTAATTTTCTTCCCACTATTTTATAAGGTTTTTCTCCCCCTTTGCTTAATATTTTCTTTGTATATATATTTCTGACATCTTTTCCAGTATCTCTCCTCTTTTAATTAAACTTTCCAACTCGTAAATTCCATCCTTGGCAATATCCATTTCTCTATCCTCTCATTCCTTTTTCCTGTGCCCCATTTCTTCCTACTCTTTGACTTCTTTTTTTCAGATGTGCCTGTGGATTTGTCCAATGCCTCCTGCTCTTCAAACTAGTCCAGCCTTCACCTCCTCCAGGATTCATCAATAACTGCCTACATTCACAAAGATAACTTGAACCCCTGATACAACTACCTTAGTATGTCCTGTATCCATGCAGGGAAGTCTGAACTCACTTCAGACTTGACATCCAGAACATAAGGTCTGAAAACTCAGAGTAAAGGCTCAAGAGCAGTGTCCTAGCACAAAACATACTGTCCCAGAGGACCAGTAGAGAAACCAAGACTCCTGTGTCACGAAGGGGATTTCCCTAGCTGCGCTAACTACAAAGCACTGCTAATGTTAGCAAGCAGAGGAAATGGTGGGGATGTGTTCACCTGCAGACACATACCAATCTGTGCAGCATGAGAGGAACAACCTGGCAAACTCTTGTTCAATAGCCAGAGTAAGGATGTGATGTCTGTGGGTGGGGCTTAAGACAAGACGTGATTTTGGCAGCCAGCTTCACAAGCTATAGTAGGTAATATTCTGCCATGCAATGGTGACTCATTTCTTCTTTCTGTCAGGGTAACAGTGTCACTGTACCAGAGTGGTACAGTACCATTTGGCATTTCAGTGAAGAACTATGATAAGTGTGTTTTTCCTCCTCAGTGCCGTTTACTCACACATAAGCCCATAATGACTTTATATTCTGAATCAATTAACTCACAGCTTAGACAACCTGTGCAAACCTCACAGTATTCTAGAGGTGACAGCACAATCCCTAATAAAGCAACAAAAAGGCACAAAATGACCCTCCAAAAGCAACAAAGCAAGAAATTTGGCACAGGAGGACCTAAACTATTCAGGACAACCAGATATTCCAAACACACATTTTGGTTATACTTATATCTACCAGTCATGACCAGGCAAACCGCAAAAGGTAACTGGTTGGGTATTAACCATCCCTGATATAGGCATCAGAGAGAAAAAAGTCTTGTTCCGGGAATCCCTTAAGGAAGAAAAAAGACAAGCTAATTCCAAAGATTTTTATTTCCTCTCACCTTCTATAAACCCAGAGCCCAGAGTTGTATACTGTGTCCATTATCAAGAGGCAGCAATGAAGTTGCCTGTCAACAAATGACAACAAACAAGAACTAAGACAACTTATACCTTTCTCATGCTGGTCATGAATCATCTGGAACTAATGAAAATATGACTAACTTTGTCTTTAATAACTGTACTTCAATTTTTCTTGTTCAATGTAAAAACAGTAGTAAAAACAGCATAAGGAAGGATCAGCACAGCTTTCAGAAATCTGTCAGACTAATTCAGTACTATTTGTTAAATAAGCTGAGATTTCTCCCCTCAGTTATACATCATACTGCTTAGATTCAATAGTGGCATGCAGTGGTAAGAAGCCATATTTATTTTCAGTGCCAAGAGTAAACACCAAAATCAGAGACATTGCTGATTATTTCAAAGAAACAAACTCCACCAAACTAAAAAAGAACAAAGATAATGAAACCAAGTTTGAGTAGCCCCAAAACAAACGAATTAATTTTTAAATTCTGAATTTATTTTGACAAATCTGAACAAGCATTATCAATTGTGAGAATAACATTTTAAAAGGATAGAGATTTTATTAGCTGTGTATTTTCTTACAACTTTTATATTTCTTTTATGTCTAAAAAATAGATTTTTTTTTTCCTGGTCTCTCACTAGTATGCAAATTTCTATCAGAATCAAGTAACACACAACGGGATAAAAAAAATTTCCCAAGCAGGGTAGCATACTTTTTTTTGGGGGGGGGCGTGCAGGGAGTTCCCCCACTGCAAGTAAAGAAGACATTTTTCACAACAGCTCAGCAAACAAGAGAAAGTCCATTAGAATCTTCAGACTCTTGACAAAGACTCTTGGTTAGCAGTACTGGTCTAAAAAGCAGGTAAGCCATATAATTTTACAAGAAGCAACCCACTGAATCCTTCAGCAAACACAGCTTGGCAATCTATCTTCAATTCAAAATAATGAGCTGTCAGGAGCGTGATGGAGAAATAAGTCTTCAAAAACATCATGTAAGGGAATCCAGCTGTGCTTGTATAGTTTCCAGCTATTTAAAGGAACAAAAAGAAAGTTAAAAACCTTCACTCATAAAATGTTGTTTAGAAACATGCAAATAGAAATATTCAGTATCTTCAACTATGCATACCAAATATATTTGTATACCAATATAAAAATCCTGTACTCATGAATATTTGTTTTTACATGAAGCTATTAAAATTCACTGCTGCAGTTTAAATATTCAAATTTTAAAGAAACAGTTGTCTAAATACTACGTCTTTCACATGCACAAATGTTTTCCTGTGAATTTCCAATGCCTAGTAACAAGGAAAAACAATAATAGAGTTCATTTTGACTGAATTATGAGCCTGGCAACTCGACTGAAGATGTAACATGAAGATGCTGTTTCCAGAAAAATCCCCACTGTTAATCATCAGCTACTTTTCCTGATTTAACAGCCAGGTATGCTTACAATGACCCAAGCCCTGCCTATTCCAAATTTGAATGCACAGGCTCTTCCTGAAAATTCTTTAT
Organism: Atrichornis clamosus; assembly: GCA_013400975.1. Lineage (NCBI taxonomy): Eukaryota > Metazoa > Chordata > Aves > Passeriformes > Menuridae > Atrichornis > Atrichornis clamosus. The sequence goes on from WBMZ01003005.1 coordinate 8,429, forward strand.
GTGATCAAAGAAATCCAACAGCCTTAATTTAAGTTGGATCCTTTTTTTTCTAGTTTTATTAAATTTAATTCATATACGCAACATTTGCTGCTGAGCAGCATAAGGTATTTACAAAGAAACCATGGTATTGCAAAATCTACAGACCTTGTTGTAGAACTCAGATAGCTCCTGATGGCTAAATTCTACAAACACCTTCTCCAGGTTCTGTAAAGAAGGAAAAAGAAGATTTAAAAATGAAGGACTAAGTAAACTTTTTTCTTTTCTTTTCTTTTTGGCATTAATGCCAGTAAATCAGAATAGGGGTTAAGCTACATGAAAGACAGTAGTTAGTTTCCTTCCATTCACTACAATGTTCCTCAAATGTTCATTTTAGTGAAGAATTCAGGTCTACTAGTATATCTATTCTCCTGTGAAGAATAGTAATAAAATAATTTGTATAAAGGATTTAGTTACCTTAGTTTTAAGTCAGACAGAAATGAAGGATTACATTCATCTTTCTCAACAGTCCATCTAAAATCTGGTAAATACCATTTCACAGTGACAATGTTAGTAGTGTATTTGATTGAACTGGCACAGCTAGTAATGTACTACACTAGCACAGAGCTAATACTTCCATTCACTAACCTAACAGTTCTGATTTTAGCATGCTGACACTGCTATAGGCATCTAAGCACAGATTCAGCCCAAGTTAACAACACAACTGCTTCAACACTGAAAAAACCCACAAAATAACACAACTGATGAAAACTACTGTAGATAAAATAGATGGTGGTAATAATCATCTGCACATATGTGCTGATGTCTGTGGAGATGGGGTTTAAATTAAAACTTCTGTCCAGCTTAACTCACTTGCAGCCTGCTACCTTCAATCACATTGCAGATCTATCCAGACATTTCATAGCCTTATTCCTTCTACTTCATTTTGTGACTTTATTTCTTTAAAAGTAAAATTCTATTTCTGCACATTCTCTCTGTTGTTAGACTTTTCAAGGCTTGGAGGCATTCGTGAGGATAACAGCTGCACTTCCATGAACACTAACAAGGCTCTGTGAAAGCTGAATCTGTGGACACCTCTATTCACAAAATATTATCAGCTGAAATAATGTACACACACTACTTTTCTTTAAGTGGTACCAACTTCAAGTACCACCTGGGTCAGTAGAAAAATGCTTTATTATTAACTCAGCTTAAATGAGCAAGGATACTTTTGCATACAGACAAGGCTATGGGCTAGATTCTGTGTACTCATACCAATGCAAGTCTCAAGTCATGCCAAATCATGTCACTGAATTTGGCACACCAAATGCCCAAGACCAACAGAAGCCCTGGGAACACAGTATAGGTACTGCCTGGTGCCTACTCCTCAAAAGGGGCTGTAAGAAACACATGAAAGAGATAAAATAACTGGGGCCAGCCTGTCTGGTACAATTCCTCCTTCTTGTTCTGCAGAAAGAAGGATTCTTTCCAACAATTTTGGAACGGCTAAAAAAGCCAAAAAAGGACCACTGATTTGCATGAGAAACCAATCTTCCCCCTCTGGGAAGGAACAATGCAATACTGTGAATTGTATGGTGAATACAAAACAAAACTACTAGGACAGCAGTTCTCTTTTGCCGTGACTCCAGCTGATCCTCCCTCCAAATAGCATAATGCTGTGACAGTGAAGTAAAAGCATTTTTAAAGGCTTTCTAACAGCTAAGAAACAAACAAGAAAGCAAACAAGGGGTTTTTTTTCAGGAAAGGAAGGGGGTACAGGAAAGAAGAAAGATACACTAATAGCTGGGATGTTTGTATGGCAGTTGCCTTTCTAGAAGGATTTTGGCAATTGAATGGAAGGAAGCAAAACTGCATAGAAGAGGTCCAGAACAAAAGGAAGATCTATATCTTAGAAGTTTATCAGCCACAATTAATAGTTAGGGTCATCTCTTGCATGGTTTCTGACAGAGGATTCTGCTGGATTTTGATATGACAGTTTGGCAATGCCTCCAGAGAGGGGCAGGGAAAGACCTCTAACCACCAGATCTCATTTCTCCAATCTCAAGGTCTCTTTCAAGATGGGCATCTTCTGATACAACTCCAGATCAGCAAGCATGATCAACTTCTCTCCCTCTCTCACTCCCTCTCTCTCTCTCCCTCTCTCTGTCTTTCTGCTTGTCTTTCGTATTTTCTAGCTACATTAATTCATGTTAGGTTAAAAGATAGTGTGTGCAAATGAAATAAAGTGCAGACCTTTTAATTCAGAGTCTTTTTGCACACACAAAAAAAGGCTACAGAACGAGATCCCTCTCCCCGTTATTATTTAACAGCCTGATAAATAAATAAGACAAAATTTATGTTGGACTGTGGCAGGCAAATGTCTGTGGAGATCCAAAAGAAAGCATGCCATGCTACGCTATGTTTCTGATCTGGGGTGGAATGGGAGTGTCCATGGGAGAGAGGTGTAACAATCTTGTATGAAATGTGTTGTTTATCTGCACTTTATCATCTGCTAAAACATATTTGTTTATATGTGTAAAAACCTGGTATATCTACTACATCATTTCAACAAAGAGCAGTCTCACAAAAATAAAAGATGCAGAAGCATGGCACCAGTTAAAAATGTTATCTTTACTATATTAAATTTCTCAGTAGCATGAGTCCCTTAGAGAAGGTGACAAATTATCATTACTATGTGGTCAGGAGTATATATAGACTACAAAAACATTGTATCACAACTAGATCCCTGTCCTCCATTACGATGTAGGGTGTAGCTAAAAAATGTATTCTACTTCCATCTACATTATCCCTGAGGAGCTCTTCTTAATGATGGGTCGTTCAGCAACCCAGTGCATGCTCACCCCACCCCCTGCCAAAAACTACAAGCTGAGTGTTAAGATAAGATAAGGGGAACCCTATACAGCTGAGTAGTGTCTGTCCCTTTTGTCTTCACAAATGGCACAGCTGGGATGGCTTCCCCAGGAAGCACCAATAATGATCACATCCATACTTAGGGGGTCATCTCCCAAAACTATCTTATGACTCACCGTTCCACTGTGAAATGCTCTGCCCTGGGGGAGATACCAAACGCTTGTACCTGGATATAATCTGGACACTTCGAAGCTCGAGATATCTCTGGCACCAGCTGGGTGGATCCCTGAGGAGCTGCAGTACCTGCAGAGGAAAACTGCTCTCAGCCTGGACTGCAGCCACCACTTCCACAGGACAGCAACCATCACTCAATTGGACTGCAGCCTTCACCCTGACCAACAGCGTGCCAGGTTGTGCTCTGGCTGTCTGATTTTTCCCCATTTTTCTGTATCAGTACATTTACTGTAATCTTTTCATTAAATTGTAATTGTGACCCGAAATCTCTCTCAAAGTGTTTGTGTGGGTTTAATTCCTCCACGGTTCATTTTCAAACCAGCACAATCCCTACAAGAAAAAACTACTTCTCAGGTGGCTGATGGCCCCCCATTATTCACTTAACTTGCTTTATTCTGTGTGAACATAAACAAGTGTAATTAAAACTGTGTGCCACAAGACTATGACACAATCCAGTTCTTCAGTTATTCAGTAAAATTGTCTTTAAGATAACTGTATAGACAGAATACTGCTAAAGCCCCCAGAGCAAGCAAATTCCTCATATACTTAATGGAATTTTACTCAGATAAGCATACAAAATTACAAACCCCAATAATATTTCAACTGTAACAAAAACATAGGATGAAAAAATCACTTTTCACTTATTTACTTAATTGTCACTATGTGCAGAGACAGCCTCAACATACTTATGAAAAGCAGAACCTCGCTGACTTCTTTATCTGCACATACAGGTTTTCAGATGATCTCTCTGATCTATCAAGTGTTTCCCAGACATAAAGAAGAAAGCAACAATTTGCTGGATATCTAAGTTCTTTCTTTTTTTAATCAAGTTTCCTCTTTCCTTATAAATTTCTTCCCATCCCTCACCTTCACACTTCTCTCTCCCACATTTCTGGTATCTCATTTTCTCTTTGCTGTTATCTCTTCGCTTTCATGTGAAAGAAAGCTAGATTGAGCAAACAGAAAACTAAACTGAATTTATTCCCATTGTCACACTTTGTCACTTCAATAATTTTTCTAATTACATCCAAAATTCTGTCGCTCTGGCAGTGTTAAGTCCTAGCCCCTACTTTTAAGAGTTTCAGCCTTTAGGGTGACAGTTTTATTGGATCAGAGAAACATAGCTGAAGATGCTATTCTTATGAAGACAAATAAATCTCTGAAGTACCAAGTTCAGTCTTTGGGTTGCTTTGAAAACATGGAGACAGGCTTTCTGTCTGATACAATACCCATGGAAGGGTGACAGGGACTGCAATGGAGCAATATGCTCAGTGATTATAGCTGAAGAGATCTTAGCTAAATAAAGTTGCTGTTAAATTCAATGTGTTCATCTACTGTAAAACACAACAAAGCATTGCATTTACTACTGGGAAGGCTGTGTGAATTGCAGGTATAATAAGCTTTCTGCAACATGTGGTTTAACATATTTGGCCATGTATCACTAATGAATGTATTTTAAGTGTTAAAATTAGATTTTAATGTCATTCACCTTCCTACATCTAGATGAAATCTGATTTCATTCCACCTCTGCTCTCAACCCAGGGCTGTATCAATTTACAACTTACAGCTTCCAGAGAACTGTGAAATTCTGATAAGTTTAACTGATTAGGGCTGTTTTCTCCCCTTAAGTGTCTTCTCACTTACTGTCTGGTATTATTTTAAAAAACATAACATCTTCATCAACCTCCAAAAGCAAATTTCCTTTGAGGAGTGGAACGAGGCAGGGAAGACGAGAGAGAAAGAAAAGGAAAATAAAGATAAAACCTTTGTATTCCCTGTCAATATTAATATGCTATCCTGTCCAAAACAGTCATTCTGAATGTATGGCTAGTTCCACAAAAGAGCCACAATAATTTAATACACACTTAGCTTACAACCACCACCAAATAATTAGGCAAATTTTTAGCTGAACATGACCATCAGCATAAAATTATAAAGATATGAGTATCGAAGATGTGTAAGAATCTCCAACTTCCCGTTACCTTGACCAACTATTTTAGACATTAATACCTTCTTGCTGCAAAAGGTTTCTGTTGAAACCATGCAAAAAGTATCTCCTTAAAGTACTTCAGAAAGCAGAGGCAAATTTCTGGTTATAATCAAAGGACTGGGTTTTGCTTTTGGGGGCTTTTTTGTTTTAGTTTGGTTTATGGTGAAAATGTTTATTTGTTTGTAGTTGTGTTGGTTTGAAAGTGAACCAGCAGAGGAATTAAACCCACACAAACACTTTGAGAGAGAGTTCAGGTCGCAATTACAATTTAATGAAAAGATTACAATAAATGTACTGATACAGAAAAATGGGGAAAAATCAGACAGCCAGAGCAGAACCTGGCACGCTGTTGGTCAGGGTGAAGGCTGCAGTCCAATTGAGCGGTGGTTGCTGTCCTGTGGCAGTGGTGGCTGCAGTCCAGGCTGAGAGCAGTTTTCCTCTGGAGGTTCTGCAGTTCCCTTGGATCTGCGCAGTCGGTGCCAGAGGTACCTCAAGCTTCGAAGTGTCCAGATTATATCCAGGTACAAGTGTTTGGTACCTCCCCCAGGGCAGAGCCTTTCACAGTGGAAGGGTGAGTCATAAGATAATTTTAGGGGGCCCCTGATGGCTGGGTTGTTACAGCAGCGCATTGATCTTTGAGTCACCGGGTAGTTTAGGGAGTCCTTAATGGGCCCTTAACAGAGATGCCCCTCTCAGTATGGGTGTGATCATTATTGGTGCTTCCCAGGGGAAGCCATCCCAGCTGTGCCATTTGTGAAGACGAAAGGGACAGACACTACCGGTCTGTACAGGGTTTCCCTTATCTTATCTAACACCCAGCTTGTAATTAGAGGGGGCGAGTATGCTCTGGGGAGCCATTGCGAATGACCCATTGTTAACAGCTCATCAGGGCCAACGTAGATGGAATTAGAATACACTGTTTGCTTACACCCCATATAGTAACCCAGGACATTAGTTGTTTGTTGATTTGTTTTTAATATAGTGCTCTAAATATTTCTATTCTAATATACTACTGCAAAAAGCCTTATTACTAATGAGAGAGTTTTGCAACCTTACATACTACTCAGCTATTCCACACAATTAACTACCCCACTCCATGTATAAGCATAGAGCAATGCACTTTTGTTATAAACAGAAGGGAAACTTCTGGTTTTAAAGGTAACTTGAATATGAAAAACTGATACTGCTGTTCTTGACTGCAAAGCTGTAACTACCTCAACAATGTTGAAAAATAAATGCCAAGTGTTTTGAAGCAAACAGATGGAGGGAAAGGCTGGGTTATGTATCTAAAAGTCTACTGATAATGATAATGTTCTGTGACTGAGCACATGTAAAAAAGTACAGTCTATTCAGCAAAGTTTCTTAATAGTAGCAAAGTGAAGCAACATATATTCCAGTCTTCATATTCTAATATAACCTTTAATACTATCTTGAGCCACATCTCCATTAGGTTTGAGTGAAGGACATTTTCACATTCACTATCCATTCCCCAATTTAGTCCTATTTTATATCCTTAAAATCTGAGATGTAATGGAATGATATGGATAACTAAGTTAATCTGTTTATGTACAAATCAAGATACATTCCTAAACAAACCCCAGCTGATTCTTAGTAGCCTACATTTCCCTCTGGACCTGTCAGTTTCTGTGCTACATCAATCCAGACTTACTTTAAATTTGCTTGGACCCTGGAGAACTATGCATTCACCTAGGCACTCACAACTTACAACCCTTCTTCTATTTGTATCTCACAGAATTTATCAAAAACTTTGAGCTGCTTGGTCAGGAAGATGAATTTTTAGAAGGGCATATGCATGAAAACAGACCAGCATCTCTGAGAAGCAGACCTGTCCCTTAATTCTTTGCACATGAGAGACAGCCATTAAAATTTCTTCATATTCTTATAGCTCTAGATGGATGTAATTCAGCTTGGGGATTCAGCAAAACACAGGCAGCTAAATACAGATGAATATATTTCCTCCTGTTCCCCTCCACCCTCATTAAAATAACCCTTACTGGCTAGATGAACTGGTGCAAAAATACAGACAATAAATGGGACAAAACTATTAAAGAGACCACATAGGCTGGGAAGATCACAGAGCATTAGAGGTAGACAGGTCCCTTTCTTCACAGCAGGTAAGAAAAATGCTTCTAAAACTGAGAGAATTATCTGGGAAAAAACTCCAAAACTATTGTTTTCACTTCAGTACACCTAGTAAGAGTATCATCTTGCTAAAAAAAAGAGAGATTGAAAAGCATTTTTTTTCCAATAGCTATATCCAGGCAAAGGATTCCTTTGCCTTCCATGTCTAGGAATGTACATTCCTATAAATAACCACCATTAGGTTGGTTGACCTTTTAATGATATTTTTGCATGGAAAACCTCTCAAAACCAGATATCTAGAGATGAAGGTTGTCACTTCTGTGCAAAGATTATGTTAAATACACTTTTAGAAAAACATCACAATGAACAAACATGCTTTTCGGAGAAATGGGTGGAAAATTTGTATCAGTGCGTGCCTATCACAAGATATATTTTAAAGTATGTCTTTTATATTGGTATTTCCCTATATGTTGCACATAAAGAAAATGGCTCACAGAAGATCTGTTGAAAGACTGACTTGCTTTATGTCAGTTCTGTACTTTGTATATACCTTCACATGCCCCTTCCTTCTTTGAAGACAACTATACACACAGCACAAGTTTCCAACTGATTCCTCACTAGACTTCACTAACAGCATCAAACACTCGTCCACACAAGTGCGTTTATAATCAGGATTCAATAGCAAAACATACATGTATAATTTCCAAATAGAGCATACCCAAGAAAACATGTTTAAAAATCGTTTCATTCACTGATAGACTGCCACAATTACTAAGAATATCACAGATTAATCCGAGGAACACAGGTTCTAATAATGATAATTTTTCTGTTTTATCTCTCACCTAATTTTGCAAATTCTGCTGTACTCCCAATACTGTAGAAGCTCTCTGAAGAAGTAATCTTACTTTTTTTTTTTAATACTGTCTTTCTTCTTGTTAAATTTCACTGTATCAAGTTTGGAAAAGTGAGTTTGTGGGAAATCACATACACCCTAATTGTTGCATACTGCTTATACAGTGTACTGTCCATAACTATCAAAATACAACTTTCTTCTTTAGTCAGAACTATATTGCGATGACTGATTTTATTCCTGTCCTGGGTTGTGGGGATATAGTAAAGCAATGTATTCTCCCCCATCTGTATTAGCCCTGATGAGCTGTTAACGACAGGTCATTTGCAACAACTGCCCAGTTCATGTTTGGCCCCTCGGACTGCAAGCTGGGTGCTAGATAAGATAAGGAAACCCTGTGGTGTGGTCCATTTGTCTTCACAAAAGACACAGCTGGGAGAGCTTCCCCCTGAAAGCACCAACAGTAATCATACCCATCCTGAGGAGGCCATCTTGGTTAATGGGCCATCATGGACAATGGGCAGCTGTAATGACCCAACCACCCAGAACCTCCCAAACTCTCTTATCTCATTATTCCATTGTGAAATGTTCCATCCTGGGGGAGGTACATGGACATTCCTGCGGGAATATAATGAAGCCTGCCTGGACCCTGGGGTACACTCTCTTCAGCATTGTCTCAGCAGATCTGAGGGAGCTGCAGGACCTCCAAAGGACCACCGCTCTCAGCCTGGACTGCATCCACCCTTTCCACCGGATTACAACCACCACTTCCACTGGACTGCAACCACCACTCAACCGGACTGCAGCCTCCCTGCCTCCCCTGCCTCACCAGCGCCCCTAACCGGATGTGGCCATAACTACAACACAGGGGAGACCGGGTGACAGGCAGGGAGTCTGTTACTGGTGTTTGTTGTTGTTATTGTCATTTTTTGTTCTGCTGTGTTTTATATATTTATTTTTTTTTCAAGTAAAGAACTGTTATTCCTTTTCCCACATTTGTGCTTAAAAGCCTTGTAATTTTCAAAAGTACAATAAGTCAGGGGAAGGGGTAATTCTTTCCATTCCAGGAGGGTTCCTGCTCTCCTTGGCAGATATCTCCTTTTCAAACTAGGACAATTCCTCAGAAGAAATTAAATTCTTATCTTTCACATTTTGGTGCACCTCATTTGGCACAGGATTTAAGGAATTTTAAAAATTAAGTTTAGGAACACTGCAAGGAAAAACAGGGAGTTGTTTCTTTTATTTCCACTGGGGCTAGAATATAAGTCTTCAAAAACCATGAAGACCAGTGAGTTCACATCTCCATTCTAAAGATAGTTCACATCAAAACTGACACAACAGTCTTAGATTCACCTCAAATGATAAAGAATTCACTTCTTATTATTGTACTCACAGATAACCTCTGCTGAAGAAACAGAAAGCCTAGCTATAAGCATGCTGGCACCAAGAATGCTTTTGAGCTTTTCTGACCTCACATGTTCACCAGATTTCATCACAACCACATTAATTTTAATGAACTACACATAAAAAAATATGTCATGTAGCTATAGCTGGGAAATATTTTCATTATTGCAATCAGATAATAATAAAACTCTAGGAAACTAACAGAACTGAGTGTAAATATTTAGTGCAACATTAACCTACTACTGGCATCCAAAATTTAAGATTATGAGCTTAAATGGCAAACATTGCACCTTGGATAAGTGTCTTGGAACAGTGAAGCTCAGCGGCATTGAAGGCAGACTGAGAAATATTTGTATCTAGGTATACAATGGTCAAAACCTCCTGTAGAAGAGCAGCTCAACATGATGCACAGAGTGTTTTAAAGAGCTCCTCACACAGCTTGCTTGCAGCTGATATAATTACAAATCTGATTACAAGCTGATGTGAGTTACAAATCCTTTATGTTCAAATCAGTTACACATCTAATGTTGGTTCTGAAGTAAGTTGGATTTGGAGTAAACTCAAATTGTAATCCAAACCATTTAGGAAGCCACCCCTTTGGTCTCATCTAACAGCCACGTAAAACCTCCTTTGTCCAAAGAAGAAACTTGAGTTGTTATAACCTGCACCCACATCTAGAGCTACAGATCCAACAGAAATCTTATACGGTGTAGTCATGCAGATGAGTTACATTCCAGGAAGGATTTATTCCTCCATTTAAGAATGGAGGATACTGTAATCTTTTTTAATTACTAGCTTCTGAGCCTACCTGGTTTGATAAGATATTGCAATGCTGCATATTTTTACCACAAAAGACCATTTTTTCTTCACCACTGGAAATATCTGAAAATATCTATTGTTTCTACTGAAGCACAAGAAAATAGGCTGGATAAAAGATGCCACTAGTGAGAGGAAAGACCTAAGGAAACTCAGATACACATAAAATCAATGTAACTGATATGAAAACACAGTTTCAAAAATCTGCTTAAATATTTACAAAATTTCAAGATTAGATAATTTGTAAATTAGTTCATTTTGTTTGAGATGGGTCACTCAGCATATCACCAATTTGGATTTTGTTAGGCAGATGAGCAAAGATAAAATGTTTGGGGCTTTTTTTTCTCTGCTAGAGGGATGTTAGTGGCTGTCAGCAAGTATGTCTCTGATCTCCAGTGCGCAAATCACTCCAGCAGCTAGCATCTGGGGGCTTGCACACAAATCTCAGCTGCTGAAAGACAGAAAAGCCATGCAGGAATGAGGGATGTTATCTAGCAGTCTGGTCCCCAGCAAGATCACAGACAGTACTCTTGGGGAATAAGGCTGTTTGTAAAGTAAAGTATATTTTATCCTTTTTCTTTCTTTATTTATTTTTATTAGGAAGTCACCTACTTACTATTTTTACCGTATTCTAAGGGCTGTAATATAGCTACAGCTTTTGCTATAATGCTCAAAATTTACAAATAAGTGGTGGTATTTCTTTCTTGCCAAAAGCAACCCAGCAAAGCCTTGAACCAGGGCTATCTGTTTGGATCAAGGACACACTGATGTCAAACATCAGTGTGAACAAAATTGTGTTGCATCACACCCTGACACAGTGAACATCAACAATTCTCAGGCAACACAGCAGAGTGCAAAACTGGAAGAGGTCATTAAACCCAAAGTTTCTTAAATAGACAAAAAAGCTTCTTCTCCTTTTTACAAGGGTTAGAATAAGATTGTGTGGATTCATTATGACTCCACAAAATTAAGAGGAATGTGGAAACAACCACTTACTATGAAGCAATCAAACAACAACTTCTCTTTCGCATTTGTCACTGAAGGTTACACACATTCTAATGACACAAAATTAGCTACTTTTGGATTTCAGACAATGGAATTTCAGTGATCTTGCTTTGTTACTTTTGCTGACAACTTATTTAAACTCACCACCCATGCAGTGGAGTGGTGTGAATATTCACTGCTTACTGAAAACTGGACAAAGTGCTAAGGACAGAAAGTACAAGTTCTGTGTAAGTGTTTCAACATACGTTGAAGGTGAAATCAGATCTCTCACCCTTCAAAGTCAGACTATGAACATAAGTGTATAAGTAATATCATTTTAGGAAAGAAAAAAAAATTTGGCTAACATAAAAAGTTCGAAAGAAGGTATCAAATCCTTTTCTATTTTCTTCAAGTCTGTGTGCAACTGAATTACAGTTCATACAGGTTGCTTTAAAAGAGAGTGAGCAATATGAACGAATACAGAACTAGATTTGGATTATTTAACAGATGCCTGGACAGTACTCAGTACTCAGTACTCAGGATGGCTGCAATGGTTCCAGTAATTATCAAAACCAAGATACTTTTAATGCTTCTCTCTGAAAACTAATCTGTTTACCTCCAAATTAACTACATTTTTCTTTTCTAAGACAGCACTGCATGATACAAAACTAACATGGAATAAAAAGTGTATAGATATAATCTTTTCACAAAGATAGACACAAAATTAATATTTAAACTGAACTTAATGTTTTTCAGACTTTTATCTTTTTAACTTCTGTGTTCTTGAAAGGGAAAAATGGAATAAGATGTTACAGGTCAGTTTGCAAATTCTATTTTCATAGAATCATAGATCTTTTAGGTTGGAAAAAACCTCCAAGATCATTGAGCCCAACCTTTGAACAAACACCACCATGCCAACTAAACCATAGCACTAAATGCCCCATCCCATCATTTCTTGAACACTTCCAGGGATGGTCACTCCACTACCTTCCTGTGCAGTCTATTCTAATGCTTAACAATCCTTTCCATGAAGAAATTCTTTCTGATGGTCAATGTGAACCTCCCCTGTAGCAGGCAGAGGCCATTTCCTCTCGTCCTGTTTCTAGTTGCCTGGGAGAACAGGCCGACCCTACCTTTCTACAACCTCCTTTGAGGTAGCTGTTAGTACCAAGGCAGTATCTAGTTGCTTTCAAGGTATAAAACTGGTTACTGACTAGCAGAAAAATGAACCAGAAGAATGAATGGGTCACTACTGAACTGATGAACCAGAAAGACAGCCTGACTATCCTAGTCAGGTACTGGGCTGAAGCTTCAGGGTAAGAGTAGTCTTTATAAAAGAGCATATTAAGAGTATCTGCACTCTCTTACTGGTGTGACAGAATTAACAGTTGAACACACACTAAAGGGATATGCCACTGGATTCCAGGCATAAGAAACATTTTGTATCTGTTGAAGAAAGCAATTCCAAAACCCTGCACTGAAGAATGAATTGCCCAAATTGCAAACCAGTTCCTTTAATGAGAACAAATAGTCTAATATGCTTGGGACTATTATTTTAAAAGAACTAAAATACTATTGTATAAGAGAATTAACACTATTTGGATTGTTTTGTTTATCTTGGAGATAAACAGATTGACTTGTTTGCAACCATAAACTAGAAAGAACTCTATGGTCAGGCAATGGCACTGTGGGATCAGAGGCGGCCTAAGGAATACGTAGATCCAACAGTTAATTTGCCACTTGGTAATCCACCTCTCAAACTGATAAACACAGTATTTGGGCTTTTGTGGCATTGTTTTTGCTAAAGCTGAAGCCTATAGAGATACAAAATTCTAGAATGTGATAACACAGCCTGAGATTACAAGAGGAAGGGCCATCTGAATAAACTGCATATCTGTATCAGCAAGGACTTTGATAAATATTCAAAGTGAATTTTTGTATTTCAATGAAAATGTTTCTCCAGTAGATGTTAATATTTTCTGTGAGTTGAAAACATTGAAATGTGAAAATAAACACATGGGAGGTCAAAAGCTGCGAGCCATTCGACAATAGCTATCCTTGGTACAACAGTGAAGGAAGATCCAGAATACTGAAGAACAAGAAAGACTTTCCATTCCTTCTTATTTTGGAAACTAAAACTTTCCCTTCTGAAATACACCCTTCAATATTTATATGTAAAGACAAGGGATTCTTACCTTAAAACCTATTCCACTGTAAGAAGAAGAGAAGAGAGCGTTTACCTCCACTAGCAAAAACACAGCCATAAGCCACAGTGCAGGGACTCTCTTCTGTTCAGCTCCTGTAAGGTTTCATCTGAGATCTGAGACACTGCATCCAGTCCTGCATAGCCTCAGTACAGGACAGATGTTCAGAAACTGGGGGGAGTTGATCTGAATAGTTATCATCTGGATGTATCACATGTGAAGAGATACTAGAAGTAGATTTGCTCAGTTTGTAACGGGCTTAAGAATGGGGAATCTAACTGCAGTCATATTGTCCTGGGGTAATCCATAATGTTATTGTATTCCATATCTATCTGTGCCCAAAAATTGTTACTGTATCTTTAAGACCCTAGAAACCAGAACCTTGAGTGGGGGTGTTATCGTGGATGCTTTTAAAATCATCTTTCGCAGGCCATTTCCTCATTTTTGGTCATGGGGTATTTGCTTTGCTGGCTGTTTGGTCTTTGCCTAAGAAGAGATTTTTTCCTTTTTGTGTTCTCTTTTCATTTTGGGGTATTTTTTGTCTGCTTGGACAGACTGCAGTTAGAGTTTGGGCTGCCTTGGGGTGAATTCCGCAGGTGTCTTTCCACAGTCAGGGGCATCATGCCGACAGGAGAGAAGCAGTCCCACTCTGGCCCAAATCGCTGGTGGCTCAGCAGCAGCACCCAGCTGAGGAGAGAAAACACTAGATGGCCCCAAGCCAACTGCTCTGCCTGGCTCTACCCACCCTGCTGTGCCTTGCTGTCGGGAGTGTGCCAACGCCAGATGAGCTGTCAGGTCTTTGTCTGCCACTAGAAAAGCTCAAGCCTTCTGGGAGGGATCTGACACCATCTTGGCCCTTTGTCTTACAAGCCCAAGGCCATCCCTGCCAGACGCCATCTCAGGAAGGGTATTTTTGGCATTTTGGGTCTCTCTTTGTTCCCATGGCAGGTCGCGGAGTTTTTACTAGTTTGGTATCTAGCAGTTATTTACTTTCTTTCCTTGTCTGGTGGCATTCTGTTTGTTAGTAAGCAGCTATTTTTTCACTTACATCTACTCATATGTCATTCATTATTGGTGGAAAGGAATTGGCTGGAATCCAGGGGGAGGTTACTCATTTCAGAGTGCCCACCTTTTTAAGCTGTCTCAAATCTATATACCCAAATGTAACAATTTTATCATTAAAATGCATATCTGTGACAGGTGATTTTAGTTTATCTTGTTAAATAGTAGAGATCTTATCTGTTTAGGGAGTTTACCTCATAATAAAGAATCATGTTTGGCAACAAATAATAACCATCCCTTAGCTGAAGAACTGATAAGGAATACAATTTCAATTCATTCATGAGCATTCAATTTCTCCAAATAATTCTCACAGGGAGTGGACGCAAATGAAAGCCGTAGAAGTTGGCAACCAAACCTTTTAGATGGGCACTGTACTTCACTCTTAAAAGACCTGGATCTGGATGCACAAGTAATTTCAATAGATATTGAGTGATAAGCAGTGAGAGTAGCCAGAAAGATGATCTAGATAACTTAGTAGCAGGTCAGTAATGTTCACAAGAAACAAGGTTGTTGAATAGTCAGTCTTGGGATCTGAAGACTTACTGGCCTCTGGTTTGTTATCACCACCAGTTTAAAAGTGCTGCAACTGGAATGTGATTAAAGTATTCCAGAATAAACTTCAATATGCCTGAAACTTTAAAAAGAGTATAAAACATCCATAAAGAGCAAGTATAGGAGTGAATACCCAAAGGGTCTGGAGCTCTTGCAAAATTGCCACTATTAGTCAACTCTAGACACTACCACTCAGAGCACCACCAAAACATAGAGCTCTTGGCATAGAGGCAAAATGCTATGGCCAGATAATACAAGAAGCTAGATTACCTTCAACTGGTAAAATGTGTTTATTAGAAAATCAGTACGTTCCTTTTGCATTAGTGGTTGCATAGCCCATTCTCTCAGAATCTAAGACAGCATAAAAACACAAGGCTGGCATAAACTCTGTATTAGCTCCTTACATTCTAGATAATGTGACAGAATGGGTATCTTGTACCGGACTTTACAATTCTTCTGTGAGCAATCCAGTAGTGCAGAGACAGAGCATTAATGATTGTGAAATCATGCTTTGACTCCGTGGCATAAACTTAACTGTGAAATTAGATTTTATTTACTTTACAGCCAGGTACTGACTGGCTATGAATTGAACTGAAAATGCTATTTACAGGCCAGTATGTGCCAATACTTTCAAGCTAACAAGAGACTGAAGAGGTGACGATAGATACCAAAATTGGGCTGCAAATTACCTTGCTGAAAGCTCTTACTCAAAAGTTGCCTGGAGTACTTCATTACTCTGAAACCATAAGAAAATAAATCTCATATGGCATTATTCAGATGATTATAATAACAATGGTTACCAGAAAATGCTGTATTTTCTACACTACTCTTTAAGGCAGCATGGCATCATCTCCCCTGTGTTGTAGTTTCCTGCATAATGTGTTTTGCAAACACTATTTTATGGAAACCAAGAAACATTGACAGAAACACACTGAAAACCTACACAAATTAATGAAATTTTAAGGCAATTTGCTTTTGTTACTTCATAAAATCCCAGCATCCCACTGCTTCTAGCTCTTGACTACAAAAAGCTCCTAAATTTTCTCTAGTTGAATGACTACAGTTGAAAGTACAAAATAATGCAAGGATTTGAAAACAAAATATAACTTTGTCACAAATCATGTTTCCCACTCTGACCACAGCAGTTTAAATAGGCAATGGCTTCACAGTCAAGAAAATGTGTGAAATCAATTGTGACTGGGGATTATAAAGAAAGTAGTTCATACAGATCAACCTAGGTATCAACACAGACCTTGGAAAAGACAGACTTCAGGATCAAGAGCCTGCAACAGCGGCTTCTGTCCAGCCCTGCCATCACTCCCTGTTCTAGGAGCCAGAAGGAGAAGACAGCCCTCTTTGACCATCCCTGTAATACCCAATTAGATGATACCTGGGCTTCAGCAACAGCCTGTCCCTGTACTTCTAAACTACCATGTTCATAACTGTGTATAGGGAGTCATAATGCACAGCATGCAAAAAAAAAAAAAGCAATTCAAGTTCACATGTATATAAAGTAGGGAGAAGGAGGAAGCAGGGAGACATTTGGAGTGATGATGTTTGTCTTCTCAAGTCACCATTACATGTGATGGGCCGTGCTCTCCTGGTGATGGCTGAACACCTGCCTGCTTGTGGGGAGCAGTGAATTAATTCCTTGTTTCGCTTTGCTTGTGTGTATGGCTTTTGCTTTCCCTATTAAACTGTTTTTATGCCAATCCACAAGTTTTCTGGCTTTTATTTTTCTGATTCTCTCCCCAGTCCTGTTGGTGCGGGACAGAGCGAGTGGCTGCCTGGGTCTTGGTGTTGGCTGGAGTTAAACCACGACATTCACTCACAGAGGAAGCCAAAACAGAGGCTTAGTACAGTAAGCAAACACTTTCTTCCACATGCATGTTTGAAGAGCAGGGCATGAAAAGAAAGGTAGTCTTGTTAAGTATTAGGAACAACAGAACTGCAAAATAACAATGAACAATACAGGAATGGCAGATCAGAGACCATTTTTATAACAACAAAAACTTGTTGCTTTCTTTATTGAAAGGGACTGACAATGGCAGACAGCATTATCAGATTTTTTTCTCCTGGTGAAAAGCAATTTTGATGGACAACGGTGACAGACTGAAATAAAGTCCATCTATCAAAAAATGTACCTACAATCAGCTTGTTCCTACTCAATAAGGATTTGCCTAGAGTGCTTCACAGTAACAGAGATTTTTTTTTAAATATTGTTTTTAAAAGTCAAGTACAAATGTTAGGTTTCTCAGTGATAAAAACTTTCTGCTCCACCAGTGCAATGCATTTATTTAATGCCTTTAATTAAGTAAACAAATTTTAAGAATCTCTCATCCACTTAAAGTCTCAAATTATGCCCAGCATTTCTGCCAGCATAGCTGCTTTTCAATGAACTGTAGTGAAAGCTTTATTATTTAAGGGCTTTTTTGTGGCTGCTTTCCAGCGAATTGCAGTGAACATGTTATTTGGGCTTTTAAATTTTTTTTTTGGGCCCCCTATCAAAAACCTTACCTATGCTATATCAGAAATGGTTCGTTCTGCACTACCATTATCTGGTATCAAAGGAAAAAATCTTGCCCTAAAGCCTGTGGGTAAATATTAGGTGCATATATATATGCAGCACTCATTACTTAAAATCTTGTATTCTGTTCTTTGAACCAATTTTTTTCAATTCTAGCTTTTTTGAATAACAGGGCACCTGAAATAAATAAACTCATTTTAGAGATAATTTCTAACAAAAATGAAAGGTTCTCACGGGCATCCACATTTTATGTAAATGCTAAGCATGAAAAAGTTGTATTATGGTTAAGATAAATATCGGTGGACAAAAGGAGGGGACAGAACAGGGTAAGAGTACAAACTTTTAATGCATTCATTGAATTAATACTACACCAGTGTAGACTAAAAGAGCTACAGTGATATACACAAGTGTATACAAATGTGTACGTGTGAGCTTTCCAGCATTCCTGAGAATGTACCAAAGATATTTTACATTTGTTTGCAAGTTTGTGTGTCATCTACAGCACAGCATGAGATTTGACTGGCTATAAAGTCTAATACCTTCTTGCTAAGTTTACCTAGCCACAGCTCTGTTATTCAGTTCTCCATTTCACAGAAAGATGAAATGACTTGCAAATGCTTCTGCTGACTTCACTTCCTTTTGGATCTGCAACACTAACAGCTGAAGTTTTAATAGTGGCACTTCTGAAAAAGCTTAGGGGACTGTAAGAGGGGTAACTTGCCTCATAGATAATTTCCTATTTTTACCAGGAGTAAAGTGCAGATTTGTATAAATGAGTGGTAAATTCAGTATCCTCATGTTGGAGTGAAGAGTTCTAACACCTTGACTCTTGAGATGTTTTTATTTGTTTTCAATCCAGGCTTAAATATATTTGCATGAGAGATGATGTGAATTTCTATACTACCTAGGTTTCACTTTCATAGTCCAATAGAAGATGTTAAATCACACAATGTACTTCTTAAAAAAAACCCTCTGTAAACTCTATTAAAAATGTATGAGATGCTTTTTATTTTGGAAAATTTAGCTTTTTAATCCATAACCCTGAAATGTCATGGACACTAAAAACCAACATGCATTCTAAGCAAAGCAGACGAGAAGCAGGCAGCATATATTAATAACAATGGGGCTATTAGCATGGAATCAGAATGCCAGGCTTAACATAAGCAGGTCATGTGTCTGTACAGCAAGCAGAGTGAGAACATGAATTTTCTCGATATGCAAACCTTTAGTTTCAAGCTACTTTTGTGAAAATTGTGACACGTATTTTATACAGTAAGGAGAAAATAAGTAAGTGTCATTATTTTTAAAACGTATACCTGTATTTGGTTTTGCCCAAGTAGAACTGGCAGAGGACAGAAAAAATGAATTAAACTGGGAAAAACTTACAGTTAAATAAACATAAGGTAGAAAATGCATTTTTTCCTGTGTTAGAAATGACCTCAACAAGAGACTTTAAAGCACGTCATAGGAATACCTAATAGTGCCATGGAAGTCAGCGATACAATCTTAAAGAATGAAGCCATTTTCACTGTAGAATTGTAGACTGGCTTGTGTTGCAAGGGACCTTAAAGGTCATCCAGTTCCAGCTCCTCTGCAGTGGGCAAGGATGGTAATCACTAGATCAGGTTGCTCAGGACTCCATCCAACCCGGCCTTGAACACTTCCTCAGATGGAAAGTGCAACAGAACAATTTTCTTTTGCAATACCAGAAAATCCAAGGATCTGAAAAGCACAGGCATATTTGATGCTTGATCCATTCCTAATCCAAGTTGGTCCTAAGGCCCTTAAAAACTTTTTGAACTTGAAATCACCTCAGTGGTCCAGAAAGAAACACCTTTTGTCATGCTCTGCTAACCAGAACTTCAACTCCATTTCTAATCATCAATTTCAATTGGTAACCTCTCTTCAAACTTACTCTTTCTTCTCTGTTCATGTGTTTGCAGGTGAAGTAATTCAAACACTTTGGTATTCCTGTCAAAGGTCCTTGAAACTGTCTCCTGAAACAGGGTGTCTGGCTTTCAAAAGTCATCAAACACTAATTTATTTTTCACAAATCTAATTACATTATCCAAAGAACCCTTCTATGCCTGTGTTTAATTGACAAAATAACCTTGAAATACACTCTGGGTCATTACAATTTTTATTCAGTGTTATAGCAATAGACTCAACTGGCCCTTCAGTTTAATTCTACCTCAGAAAACAAAACCTGATAAATTCTCAAGCAAGTCACCCCATGGATCAAAATGTCAGCAATTATGGAACGAAGATTCAGAATGACAAAGGTAGAGGAAATGCGCAGGCAAAGCTTCCTTTAAAAGATAATTAGCTTTCCAGATTAAAAAATATATAACATTTTCAGATTTCTTGTTTCACAGTGAACACTGTGAAACCAATGACTTTAAAGGAAGTATCTGTGCATCCCTATGAGACACCCTTCTGGACTTCAGCTAAATTTCTCATATGATTTTATTTGTCTAATAACCCTCAACAGACATCTATTCTTGTCCCCCCTAAGCTTGTCCCCTCTTTCCTTATACTCATAAAATGTTAGCGTCTATATTTTTGGGTACAGCTTTCCAAAGGATTATTACTTATGTGACTGTACCAACACTTTAGATTCAATTAAAAACACATCCTAATTTATCAGCTCAATTTATAAAGTTAGTATGAGTCAATGACAGTTGTATTGCTAATCCCAGTAAATGCCTTCTCTTCATCTGTTAATTGTCATGCTATTGTCAAATTGAGGGGAATATAATAAGTTGCTACTTAAAGGTTATACTGCATTTTATCCACTCAGCTTTAGAAAGATGTATTTTATAATGCAATAACGATGAATTTGCTTTAAGTACAAAAGCAGCTTATCTCTTAGTTCAGTTTTTTTCCACCTTTAGTTCAGTTTCTCTTTACTGAAGAATCTGGTTTTCTCTCTACACAGAGAACTCAGTTTGTGAGTTTTTCAGAAAAAAAGAACACGCTTAACTCCAGAAACAGAAAAATATGACTTTGGAATGTGAATGAACTTTAGAAAAGCATGATTTACTGCTTTTAGTTGTATTATTAAAAGCAAGAATCTATGTGGATTCAGAAAAAAATAGTTATGTTATTGTTATGATTATGATGAAATTACATTGGTAATCAGAATTATTGCTGACCATCAACCCTCTTGCAAACATGCAAACATATTTTTTTCAACACCTGGATAATTCCTTCAATTTTGCATTTCTCCTCCTGAAGACCCCTTTTTTATAAAATGGTTGTTTTCCATTAGAGTTAGGAATTCCAGGATATTATTTTAAAGTAAACACAAAGTACAATAATTGATTTAACTGTAGTTTCTTCAGATTAAGTATATATTATTTCTTTTACACTCACACTTTTCAAATTTAATAACCCAATGATTCCTTTTTCTATTAAAATAGAATAAAAATAAACATGTTAACTATTAATAAACATTAAATTTACAGTAAAAAAAAATCGAGTTAAGTAGCAGCAGGACTAACTACTAAAAATCTTAGACTGTAAAAAATGTAATTGATTTATTTTTTTCTGCTAAAGTGCCTACTGCATCTTTAGACAGTAAAATGTATTTCCTTCCTGGTGCAACCCCTCCTATGCAAGGTTATCACTTAAATTCATCTACTCACTCCCTTTATTTCATTAAAATGTAGTCTGTTGCTTTACTGTAGAAAATCCCCAACCTGCTACTAAACACTAGACTCTGCTTAATTGTTGTTAATTGTTTATCAGCTTACTTTAAAAGACAGCTGGTATCTCAGCGTATGCAACTGGTTAAAGCGGCACAATTCAGGAGAGTTCAGCTGACATACTTCTATCCATAAAGAGCAAATTGGGCAATGTGAGTCCATTCCTCAAATCCACAAAGACTTTTAGGCAGAATGTAGATGCTGTATTCTCATTCTAGCTTAGCCTCTTCAAGCCATTGCAAAGTTGAGGTGCAACCACTTGGTATGAAGTATTGTTACTAAAGATGAGGAAAAGGCAGAGGTACTTAACACCTTCTTTGCCTCAATTTTTAAGAGAAAGACAGGTTGTCCTCAGGACAATTGCCCTCCTGGGCTGGTGGATGGTGTCAGGTAACAGAATACCCCTCTGTTATCCAGGAGGAAGCAGAGACCTGCTGAGCAACTTAGATCCTCACAAATCTATGGGGCCAGATGGGATCCCTCCTAGGGTGCTGAGGGAGCTGGCAGACGAGCTTGCCAAGCCACTCTCCATTATCTACCATCAGTCCTGGCTCAGTGGGGAGGTCCCAGAGGACTGGAAGTTGGCCAATGTGACACCCATCCACAAGAAGGGCTGGAAGGAGGATCCAGGAAACTACAGGCCTGTCAGCCTGACCTCAGTGCCTGGCAAGATTATGGAACAGATCATCTTGAGTGCCATCACACGGCACCTACAGGATGGCGGGGGGATCAGAGCCAGCCAGCATGGGTTTATAAGGGGCAGGTCGTGCTTGACCAACCTGATCTCCTTTTATGACCAGGTGACCCTCCTGGTAGACACGGGTAAGGCTGTGGATGTTGTCTACTTGGCCTTCAGCAAAGCCTTTGACACCGTCTCCCACAGCATCCTCCTGGCAAAGCTGGCAGTGCACGGCTTGGACAGGTGCACTCTTTGCTGGGTTAAGAACTCAGCTGGATGGTTGAGCCCAGAGAGTGGTGGTGAACAGTGCTGCATCCAGCTGGTGGCCAGTCACCAGTGTTGTCCCCCAGGGATCAGTACTGGGGCCAGTCCTGTTTAACATCTTCATTGATGATCTGGATGAGGGGATTGAGTCTTCCATCAGTAATATTTTAGATGACACCAAGCTGGGAGCATGTGTTCATCTGCTGGAGGGTAGAAGGGCTCTGCAAAGGGACATGGACAGGCTGGATCGATGTGCCGAGTCCAACAACATGAAGTTTAACAAGTCTAAGTGCCAAGTCCTGCACTTTGGCCACAACAACCCTCTACAGCACTATAGGCTGGGGACAGAGTGGCTGGACAGTGTCCAGGCAGAAAGAGACCTGGGAGTACTGGTTGACAGCTGACTGAACAGGAGCCAGCAATGTGCCCAGGTGGCCAAGAAGGCCAATGGCATCCTGGCCTGTAGCAGGAATAGTGTGGCCAGCAGGACCAGGAAAGTCATTCTTCCCCTGTACTCGGCACTGGTGAGGCTGCACCTTGAGCGCTGTGTCCAGTTCTGGGCCCCTCAGTTTAAGAAGGACATTGAGTCACTCGAACAGGAGGGCAACAAGGCTGGTGAAGAGTCTGGAACACAAGCCCTATGAAGAACGGCTGAGGGAGCTGGGCTTGTTTAGCCTGGAAAAAAGGAGGCTCAGAGGAGACCTTATCACTCTCTACAACTACCTGAAAGGTGGTTGTAGCCAGGTTGGTCTCTTCTCCCAGGCAACCACTGACAGAACAAGAGGACACAGTCTTAAGCTGCGCCAGGGGAAGCTTAGATTAGACATCAGAAAAAACTTCTTAACTGAAAGAGTGATTGGGCACTGGAATTGTCTGCCCAAGGGGGTGGTGGAGTCACTGAACCTGGACGTGTTTAAAAACAGACTGGATGTGGTACTCAGTGACATGGTTTAGTTGATGAGGAGGTGGTAGGTCATAGGTTGGACTCGATGATCTCAGAGGTCTTTTCCAGCCTAGTTGATTCTGTGATTCTGTGATTGTCACACCTAGCCACTCCAAAATTGAATGTGCAGCAGATTTTCTTTCTTCTACCAAAATTTCAGAGAGGTTTTTTCAATAATGAAGCAACAACTTGTCTGAATTTAGTAAGTAAAAAAAGCAAATTGGTATTTCTTGAAAAGTATTTAATCCAAAATACTCTTTGTAGCACAGTAATAAACTGGATTGGGGTTTTTGTTTGTTTGTTTGTTGTTGCAGTTTTGCTTCTTTGTTTCTGGATCAAAGCAGCCAAAATTTTATCTAAAGGACAAACAGTAGTCCCTTCAAATATCTTATAGTAAGCTAGACAAGAATAATATTGGAACATTCATATATGTTAACATTTAAATCAAATTTATTTCCTTTCAAAGGTTGTATCTTCTTCCCCACCAAAAGAAACATGATGTCTTTCACCATGGCTTCTGAAAATGATTTTCTCTCCACAAATATGTGTCACAACATTTTGCAGGAACAGGATCAAGCAATTGTTAATACTAGCATAAATTCATGCCAGCTCAAGCCTGTTATACTTATAAAATTCACCACAGTATAGTTCTAGCTGAAGATCTTGCTGTGTTTCCTCAGCTCCCTTTGCAAGAATCTCAAACACAGGCTGCAGAGACAATCTTTGTTCTCTGTTTAGCAACTTTGTTGACAGCTTTGGTTTTTTTCTTTATGCCTTTGCAGCAATGAAGAAAACAAAAAACCTATTGAATGCACATTATTGCCTTAGTCCTAGTGAACTGAAATAGTTCAGTATTTGGTAACTCTGCAAATGTACTGCCACGTGTGTAACAAAAACCAGCTCAACATTTGGACAGCTTATGATTTCACAGTGCATCTGCAGAGGACATATATAATATACACTTTTCTGAGGTTCATCTAAATAAAAGGAACTGAACAAACAGCAATCTGTGCTGACACCATGGACATAATCATAGTTGAAAATTTTAATGCTGCATTGAGTATCATGTCAGAATCATACTGTAATAACTAGTTTGAGTATTTGCAAAGTTCAACTGTCATAAATGTTTTTTGCAAATCTAGTGCCCATATATGCAGATAAATATTATAGGTAGTATTCTACATCACCAAGCATGAAGTGTGCAGGGCACCTAGAAAGGTAAAGGGCATACAGATCCTAAGGAGTACTGAAAACTTTGTATTTAACACTATGCCACTGGTATAATCCTACACCACTAAATGTAGAGAAAAGTGACCAGTATAAAGACAGGGAGAAAAATAGAAGTAATTAATCATTGAGATGCTTGAAGATATTCCCCCAAATTCTTTGACACCAGAGGATTCAAGTTTATTGCAGAGCATAAATACAACAGAAGATTAAATGTTATTAAGAAAGAAAAATGTCAGGGTAAAAGAATATTGGAATGAAAACAAATGGACATAAATTAGCCAAATAGTCACTTCAAATTGAAATGAAGGTTCCTAAATACTGTGACAAAGAAGCATGGAAGAGTCTTGCCATCAAAGTAATAGGGCCAAAAATCTGAATTGATTTTATAATGAAGATCAGAGAACTTATAAAGGTGTTGTATGGCAGAGCAATCTAATGAAAACAAGGCAATAACAGCAGAAGTATCACTTTTAGTTCCAGATTCTTATATTCTCCTCCAAAGAGTGATGCACTCAAAATCAAAAGACATATTTGAGTGCTATATCACTACATATATTAAAACTAAGCAAGTTTCATAGGTAATAGAGAATATTAGTTTCTCAAGGCATGCTAAATATGAAGCCACATTACAAATAAGCCATAAATCCAGTGGATATTAACAGCTAAGGTCAGCTAGTGCCACAAACCTCCCTTGAATCTTAAAATCATGAAGCTCAAAACGTAACAAGCAGCCACCCACATACCTTGCCCTTTGCCCATTGCTTGCAATGCTGTTGTTAATATGACCCAACGTGACATAAAGCTTTCAGTTCTACATCCAACACATCACCAACAGTAACAAGTACCTTATCACACCTACAAAATCGCAGAAGCAGACTTTCCACTATTGTGGTGAGAGAATAGTATATCAGATTGTCGGTCCATTTGTTTATTTTGCTTCAGTATAAGTGACAGCTCCTAAGATAAAAGTCCACTCTGCCCAGACTCTCAGTTACTGTACTACCCTCGAGATATTGGGTACTCTAACCAGCATCTCTCTCACATCTAATTTTACATAAAACATCCTAAACCATGTTAGACTCAGTGATATCAGAAATAGCTTCAGGGAATATTCCACTGTGAAACAGGCACAGCAGGTTACTTCAAAGAATAATCTCTTTCACTAAATTTTTAAGAAGTGAAATATCATTAGATGGTTAATTCCCTGCAATCTGTATTATTTTATAAAGTAGCTGAAAAAAGGAATTAATTGATCTATGTTTTACTTTTTTTCCCTTTTAATTCTCTTGTGCGTAGAGGAAAGAAAGTCTTCAAAACTCTCAGAAGCAGTTTGTTTTACTCCTGCATCTGAGACGAGTCCCAGAAGGGCCAGTCTGTAGCTAAATGAACCCAGGCAGAATATTTTATTTTGCTACCATCATAGGACTGACTTCCACACAACAGAAAGAAAACCTTCTCAATCAGCTCTTGTCCAAATTGAAAACCTCCAACCTTCCTATCTGTTTCCATATCATCTCATCTCCTACAGCCTATTGCTTCTGCACCAAAAACTCTGAAGCTTTCTTTATTTAAATTTTTCTTTAAACACAGTCTTCTGATGCTTTTCTCAGATACACAACAGAAACTAATCTTGATTTTCTTCTTGTGCTTTCATTCTGCTAATGGATATAAAAAGAACATTTACACTGTACTGCTGAATTTAAGAGATTTTGTAGATCCATCCTGTCCCACTTCATTAATTGTATATAACTAAACAATCTGTACTTCAGTGAAGATAAGTTTCAACATTTTTAATGTAAGCTTCTTCAAACAGTAAGGATAGTTTCCCATTCCTCAAAAATCGCTTTGAAAGCTGAGGACTTGTGTGAGGCACTTTCTGATTTCTAAAAAGCAAATTTGTAAAAAAGCGATGTGTAGTAGTATCTTTGGCATTCTTAGGGTTTTTTTTTTTTTTAATTTAGAAAAAAAGAGGAGCTATAAACAAAACAATGACAAAGTTTCCTGCAAATTCTTTGTCAGGTGCACTTCTATATGAAGAAACATGGAGCAAATAGTAAATTCACATATCAGAGAGGATGAGCACTAAGAAAAATTAAATAAAAGACTATGCAAAATCAAGCTAAGTGGTTCATGGAAGCCACATCTTAGGATCATGTGAATAACTCATTTTATGATGGTAAAAAAGGAAAGGGACATTGTGCTTTCAAAAATATTTGGGAGAGAGCAGCGTTTCTCAGCACAGATCAAAAGCTATCACTATAAGAAACCACTAAACAAATTGCCTATCTCTACATGCTATTTTCAAGGATTCCTCTGTTGAGAACAGGAGATACAAAAGAGGCAAAATGTGTAAAATACGTATTATAGACTTGATAAGAAAAAAGAAGCAATACCAGCATGTGAGAATAATCTGGAGTTTAAAAAAACTGAACATATCTTGAAATGGTCAGAGTGATTAATTCTCTTCACAGGCAGTTGCTGCTGAAACATTTACAAGATTTTGTTTTATTATTACTATTTTTACTATTGTCCTTCATTCTAAATCAAATCTTAGTGTATCCTGAGATGTGGATGTTTACATAACCACCACAACTCACGGGACAATGAATACTGTAGTATTAGACTCCAACAGGTACTTAGTACTAAAGTACTGGATTTGCATAGAGTCACACATCAAAGCATGAAGCAGAACAGAAAAGGGGGCATCTGCTCTCTGGCCACCTGCTTCTCCTGCTTCCTCTCATCTATTCTTCCTTCTCTCAATGATAAATCTGCTCTACCACATTACAGCAACAACTTTTCAAAACATCCACTTTACAGTCCAGCATTTTTCAATAGAAATATAAATTCTAGGCAGACAGGGGAGGAGCAAGAAAAGGAAGATAATCTAATGAGAGTAGCAATCTACTTGAGTTTTTATTTGTTCATTCTTGATGTGCTTTGGGATATATAGTTTAATTCATATTACATAAAGACAACAATTGTGCTCAAGGTAATCTTTGTAAAAATTTAGTCAGGAACATGCATGTTGATAATGCTCTGATTGCAAGTTAAGTCTCATCAAGCTTTACGATATATTTGAAAACAGGACAAACTGTTTTCCTCTTCTCTGGTATGCTACTAATTAAAATAAAAATAATTAACTGAGATCAAGTTTTTGCTATGAAGCTCTGTAGTTTTAAAAAACTTTAAACCAGCAGCTTAGAAGCTGAACAAATATTCAGGAATAGAAATGTAACCATGAAAATGTTTTGAGATTTCAACCACTAAATATATGAAAACACCTTGCACACTACCTTGCAAACTATTGATTGTGATCTGTCACAGGGTAAATCAAGATTAAAATGTGAGGAAAATTAGAAAATATGTACAACCTCTTTCTTATGCCAAATATCTTTCTCCTCCCTCAAATTTTCAAAATATTTCTAAATGAACTCCAAAACATTTTATACTGTTTCAAGCTCCTTCTTGGAAACCAAACACCCAAATCCTTATTTCTTCTGGATATTCTGTTTTTCTGACCTGACTTCAGAAACAGTAATATAGACACACAGATGCCAAGGTATCATCTCCTACATTTTTTTTCTTCTTCAGGCTGAAAGAATTTAAGCTTTTAATATAGTCGATTAAGAATGTTTCTGTGTAGCAACTTTCTGCTAGAAAATGCTGAATCTAACATGTCCCTGCAGAAAATTTTAATTCTAACAAAAGCTTAGCTAGAAACCTGTCTGCTCTTCTGGCATCTCATCTGCCTGCCTCCCTGCACCTGAAGGCTGTCCAATGACACAAGGCCAGTGAGGTTCCCACATTTTCTACCCATCTGGCCAGAGGGTTGCTACAGAGCAGAAGTACCAAGACATCTCAGTTTGGGATTTCCAAGCCAGTGCCATCCCTGACTTGTGAACAATTAAGATATTGGGGTTTCTGAGCTCTGGGCCTAAAAGCAGCACTATGAGGGTCTGCTGGAAGCTCTGGCCAACCAGCTGCCTGGTGGCCAGTTGGATCCTCAAGGCTACCAGTGCTTCTGAAATGACAGCTGGCCAAACACCTGCTAGTCTGTCAAACGGGGTAGCATAAAAAGTCATCCAGGTTATCTTAGTGTCTGATAAGTTACTTTGCAAGAAACTAAGATCCCTATCTATATGTGACTTTCCCACACCTACTGTAAGGGAAGGCTTTATAGTAATTACAGTCCTCAGCCTGCTTGGTTATGACAACTTGCCTTTTGTTGCAAGGGACAAAGCACAGTAGGTACTTGGTTTTCATTTGTGTTGCTGGTGGGTTTTTAAAGTATATAAAAACAATATAAAAGAAGATGCAATAAATTAATATTTTCTCTCTCTTGTCCCCTCATTGGGACTTGATTTCATATCCTGCAATGTTGCTGATTGAACCACATTTGTGATATCTTCCAAGGGAACCAGTCTGATGCTTAAAATTTGGGTTTAGACACAAAATTCAGGCTGTTTATACTTATATTACAGCTAAAACATTCAAATAGCAATAGACATTATATATATTATAACACATTGTATCCAGAAATCCTGACCCGTTCTGTATGAAGTATCTAGCAACCAAAGTTGAAGGATAAAATCAATGAACAACTATTCATTAAACAATAGATTACTTTAGGCATTAACATTAAAAATGAACCAAATAAGCATGAAAATAAGCCTTACAGTCAAGCATTGTATATGTTGGAATGTGAGCAACACATAAACAGCTTAAAAATAATAGTAAAATCATAATTTTCTGACCACAGTCAGTAAACCAGTAAAAATAGAGGAACTTCTTAAGCAAATAAGCTTAGAAATGAAGTAGAAGTACACTGTGCTGAAAATGGATGAGAAGCTGGTGAAGTGTCCAGTAATTACACATTTAAATATGCAGTTTGGCTAGAATTTGCAGTTATCTGTAACTAATTTATTGAATTGAGTAAAGTAGTTCAAAGGAGTATGCTGGCTAAAAACTGCTGAATAGTTTTGCTGTGATTAAATTCAAAGTCTCCCTCAGTTTTAGTTCCTTTTTTCTAAATCCATAAAATCAATGAGAACATTCCAGTATACTGCCTAGGTGACAGCTGATCACAAACTATATTTTCCTCCAAAATATTACTGAAAAGACTGTAAAAATGGTAAAAGGCTTTCTTCTTTCTCTGAGAAAACAAAACAAACACGAAGTACAACTACTAAGGCATCGCGCATGTTCACATGGAGACAGCAGGCTCTTCACACACTCTACAAAGTACAATCACGACCTGAGATCAGGTACACTTGCTTATCCCACAAGTCATACAGTCTCCTGTTCTCAGCATCCTATGCACAGCCTGTATCATAATACAGTCTTTATGTACTAACCATCCAGAACAAAAAAACCCCAGCAAACATCAGGAGCAGTGGTCTTTTCACTGCATGTACCTCCTGCACTCAACAAACACTGAAAAGGAATTTCCTTACTCCTTTTGGATGAAATTCAGATACTATATTCAGACTGATTTCTTTGGGGGTTCAACATTTAAATTCTTTCAATTCTAGCCTTATTAGTGAGAAGAAATCACAGAATTATGGAATGGTTTGCATTGGAAGGGAGTTTTAAACATCATCTAGCCCAAACCCCTGGAAATGAGCAGGGACATATCCAACTAGACTAGGTTACTCAGAGCCTCATCCCATGCTGCAAAAGAACAATAAAGTCTATTTAGAATTAATTCACTCTGTAAGACAAGTGTGAATAGCTTTTGCATCTTTATCACTGTCCTGTGATCAGGAACAGTATATTTATTGCTATGAAGTGTAGAGTCCAAGGCCATCACAAAGAATCCCGCTGCATCTCTAATACAACACACTTTTATTTATACCATAGGGGTTATTGTCCTTAGCAAGCATGCTTACCTGGAACACAATGGTAAAGAGCAACCTATTTCAAGTATTTCAATACTGAGTTGCTTCTTTTCTATCTGTAGTTTAGCCCTCATAAATATGCTTTCATACAAATACAAAAAACTCTAATTTCTATCACCTTGCCTTTAATATGATGCAACCTTTTGCTATTTCCCAGTAATGCAGTTCATAAAAAAATATTATTCCTTCAGTCCCAACATAAGCAGATTTAGCTCCAATTTGTAAGGCTCTCATCTTTCTCCTAGATTTCTTAAATGCAGCTCCCAGAATGGGAATACCACCATCCTTTTAGTGTTTATCCAGCTCTGGTAACAATTCATTAAAAATCCCCAAAAGTTAACCATTAAAATTCAAGCATTCCACATGCTCAAACCAAAATCTATGCCTTGCCCAGCATGAAAAAATGTGAAAAAACTGTCTCTACTTTGTGAAGTCCATGGATGCCTTAGTTGCTGTACCTCTGCTCAAAATACTGAACATCAAGGTGAACACAGAACATATTGACATGTTTAAAGCATTTAGTTTAACCAAGCCAAATGACTCCAAATAACAAGCTTCTAGAATGTTTCACTTATCAACAGAACAAAATGGCATTGCTCAGTATGTCATGGGTGAAACATGTTGTAAAATTAAGACAAAATTAATTTTCCTAATTAAAAAACCCCAACTAAACCCTTCTACATCACAACTCTGAGGACAGAATACTGAAAAGGTCCTAAAGACTATTAATTAAAAGACTTTGATACACTTTGCTGAAGAAAGCAATTAGATTACTGAATCCATTTAAAACTGATATAAGAATATTGAAGTTAGTGAGACAGAACTCACATCAACACTAAAATAAACAGTGTTTCCTGTTCCAGAAAAAAATATATCATCTACATCTTTTTTTTCTCAGAACAAGTTTGAAAAAACTTTTATTGACTTAGCCTGGTTTGACAGTAGCAATTATTACAATTATTTAAAAGCAAGTACATATATGTATATACATAAAAATATATGTTCAGAAATACATATATGCTACTACATATATTCACATAGTATTTCAAATAAAGCAAGTTCTACTAATGCAATCTATATTGCAGCATTCAGGGGATAAAAGAATAGGAAGAGGAGGATGTAGCACCCCTCAACAGCTACTTTTAAAATGTTGTATTTGAAATGCAGCAAATGGAATAAAGAAATGGAAATTAATACAATCTTAACTCATGGGTACATAGATCATGCATTAATTCTATTAAAATGTGAATAGAATTGTGTCAAAATGAACAAACTTCCTTCGTTGTTCTGGTTAAGTAAATTACACTTTTCTTGATATATTCTCACTTGAGGCTCAAGCATTCATTACAAATGTCTAAACCAAGACTGGATAACATATGTCTTGTGACTTTTTCATATTATCATTTCAATTTTAAAAATATCTCAAGAGGTAAAAAAGACTGAAGATGAAAATATTCCTATTAAAAGAGACCCCCCGCACAATTTAATTAGTTGAGAAACCAGAGCTTTGTTAAAAGTCGTAAATATAATAAAGATTATCACTCAGCCACACAAAAAATTCTCCCAGCATGCCTTTGAAGAAGGATATTTGAATTCGCCAAAGATCAATTACTGTTTGCATGGATAACTATGAAAGTTAATAGAGAGCACTGGCAAGCATTGTTCTCATAATAAGCCATCAAAATACCATGGATAAATTAATACGAAATGTTAAGGGTTTAGAGACTACAGTTCTCCCAAAACACAGCTCAATCACATACAGAAAATTAACAGAGGAGAGGCATAGCCGAGACTCTGAAAAAACACAGTCCACAAGTTAACCTGCAAACCCTGGTTATGTTTTGGCATTAGTGAGTACTCAAAACTCAAGTTCAACAAAAGTATTCTTCCTCAGTTGGCTCCTCTTAAGGCAACTCATGTGCTAACTCCTCTTCATGTGAATTACATCTGTATGGACTTGCTGAGCCATGCACATAG
This sequence comes from Atrichornis clamosus, assembly GCA_013400975.1. Taxonomy (NCBI): domain Eukaryota; kingdom Metazoa; phylum Chordata; class Aves; order Passeriformes; family Menuridae; genus Atrichornis; species Atrichornis clamosus. The sequence continues at coordinate 40,702 of WBMZ01003005.1, forward strand.
GAGTGAAGCAAGGGAACTTCAGCAATTTTACACTTGGACCTAAAAGCTTTATTTGAAGAACCCTACTGCCCTCTTTCAGGTTTTCCTATGAAAAGTTAAGATGGAAAAAAATATGACAAAAAATCACTCTTTAACTCTTTGTTTTGAATTTTCCCGAAGCTAAGTTAGTGCAGTTCAAGTGAGCCACTGTTGTCTCAGATGCTTTTAGACTGTGCCTTAGGCAATGAAAAATAATGTACTTATCACCTCAGCAATGGGATCCTGGTTATGAAGTCAGGGAGTTGCCAACAGTCCCTGGGAATGGTTCAGTGACAAGGGTTCACGGATAGGAAAACCTCTGCAATTTGTTGAAGTTGTTCATCTTTTGATTTCTTTGGAGCTCTAAGATGGACTCCTGAAGAAAGCTACTGTCTGAGAAGGACATACAGAAAGGATAGCCAAGAGGCTCAACTAGATGATGGTTCTCAGGGGCCTGAAATTTGCTACAAGATACATGAATAGATATGTGAATGAACTAGAACAATGTGTTATTGTTTATGCTCTACTCAGACATTTACATTCCAGCACATATTTGCAAACACTCCAGCTGCCTTCACTATGTTAACACTCAGTGTGGCAACCAGCGGAGTTGTTAGTGACAGCAGCCTGGAAGAAATGCATCCTGTGATTTGAAAAGAGCATATATTTATCCCAAGGAATCAAGAATGCCTCCTGTCAGGACTGAACTGAATTGATTGTGTGGGAAAAGTTCCCTAGAGATGAACAAAAATGCTTTCATGTCATGGAATTACTAATAGCCTACTGGCATATATGACAATGAATCCTGAAAGCATAGCAATGGGCAAATGAAAGGAGCATCTCAGAATGAAGGCAAGTCTGGTGTTATTTGTGAAAAGTCAGCTCAGTGCTGGGATACCTATTCAAAAATCAAAATTTTGCCAGGCAAAGGACAACATATTATGGCTTTGCTCCACAGTGCCTCGGTGTTCTGTGCTCAGAGCTGTTGGAGCACCTGCAGAAGCTGTGTTAAGCATGTGAAGATAGAGCAATGCATCATTCCAGAAAAGCAGAATTAAAATCCTGTAGTGGAAGCCAAACATGCTAAATAATGCACTTTCTAGTTTCTAGAGTCTTTGTGTTAGCTATTCTCTACATCCTCAAAAACTGCAGAGTGCCAATGAATAATCTTGACTCCATTTAAGTGAAGCTGTTATTAATTTATTTCCTTGGTCTTCAAAGCAACAGATTTCCTGGCAGACCCTTAATTCAGAGGCCTAATCCTTCTATCCATTTATGTGAATTCTTTGAGGAGGTACTTCTGAATACAGAATGCTCTAACTACTCTTTTCATTGCCCTTACATCATTCTCCCATTTCTGTGCTGCTCAGCACAGACTGGTTCACACTCTTGAGGTATCCTCCCTGAAAGGCAGACCGCAGTAAAGGTATGTGGAACAGAAAAGCAGAGGATACAAGACTAGTAAAGGACTGATTCCCAAATAGGCTGTATTTAAAAGATCATGAAAGAGGAGGGACCAGCAGTACAGGAGCAAGATGGATAAAGGCAGGACTTATGCTTTAGGAAATTCTGACTACATATTCTGCTCTTACAAATTCATTATGCAGTTTGGGGCAAAATGCTTAACATTTACCCATGCCTCATGTTATCCTGTGACTTGTCTGTGCATAAGCTGCTATTGCTACAATTCACAAGCAAGTACAGAAATACTGCAGTCACTTTATCAAGGTTTGGAGAAGGCCCAAACTACCCTGCCCTCCTCAGATTCAGGAAGCCTTTATATTCACAAATATAACATTATCACTGATATCTTCCTTCTTTAAACCAAGAATTTCACCAGTAATAATAAAGGATACGGGACCTAAGCTTCTAACAGTCAATAACTTCAGATGTTCTTCTTCGCATCCAAGGTCTGTCTAACCACATGTGACTCAGTGTATGAGATGTACATGAAAACCAGAGGCTGAGTGCACATCTGTAAAATGCTGTTAGCCAAAACCCAGAGCATCACGTGCAAGCCCAGCTCTCCCTCCCAGTATGGAGACCATGCAACTGGCAAAAGGCAAACTTTCTGTGTTACAGGAGGAAGGTGCACACTGATGGTGACGGCTTCAGCCTCTGTTATTTGTCCCTGACCTTCAGAGAAAGGCACAGGCATATATGAGGGGAAGAGATGAATGCTCTTAAGAGCACAAAAATAAATCCTACTGGATGATTTCAACCAAACTTGTTAACACCTGTGCAGGAAATCTGGCAGACTGTTGATCGCTCTTAGGATGTGACCAGCTACGTGGAACCATCAAATATCAGAACTTAAAATCTCCAGTGAGGAACAAAACAGGTGCTCTAGGGACACTTTTTTTTGCCCAAAACAATGGAGAAGTATTTGGTACTCATATATATTAGAAGCAGAAAACACTGTTGCCACATTTGTCAATGTAAAGTATTTAAAAATAAAAATATTGCAGGCATCCTCACTAAAAAATCGCCAAACCCACACATAAATGTGGACTCCCAACAATATTTCACAACCAAAATTCTATCCAAGTTCTGTATTTTAGGATATTCAGGGTAACTGAAAAAAAAAGTACCATAATTATAGCAAATTGGTGTTCCAGAATATTTATTATTATAACAACATTCAATAAATAGATCAACAATGATAACACAGACACAAGGAAAATTATTCTTTCTTCGGTAATTTGGTATTGTTGGACTTCACCACTTCTGACCTGCACAAATTTCAGAGAAGACCTTAAAAGAAAGTATCTCCCTTACTTTTCCTCCACAGCGGATAGAGCTTGCACTTGTACAATAACAAGAAAAAGATGAAATCAGTTCAAACAGTAGCTTGGTTTGCAAACAGAGAAAATGCAGCTCCTTATTACATTGAGCAATTCCTGTTGCAATTTTAATAAATACTTTAATTAGGAAAAAAACCCACTGACATCTCAGCTACTGTATGTGGCTATTACATTCTTCCTGTTTTGTACACTATACAAGTATTTGGAAATCAATATAACTCCAGCAGAACACAAAGTTCTGAAAATATAAACACCAATGGCTCAGCAGAATGTAGCTTCCTTGAACTTTCAAATGAAAATAGTTAAGAAAGAATAATTCCTGTAAAATATGGCACTTTCAACCAAAAGATAATTTTTATAGTTTCCAGAAAACTTTTGTAATTACCATTATAAAATGGCATTAGGGAAAGCAGTATTCTACTAGGTCAGCATAAGGGGCACCATTCTAGAAAAAAATTACATGTAATGGCACCTACTGAACCTCATCTCCTGTGAAGATTACTGTCTTTTTGTATGTTGAATGAGATGTACTATAACAACTCTAAATTTCTCATCAAAATGCAATTCATTAAGGAAATGTTGCTTATTTTTCTCACTCCCTTATTCTTTCATTCAATTTGGGGACATTTTAATGCTCCACGAGTACTTTACTTCACAATATCAACTGCCTAAGAAAAGTTGTCTTTTTAGGGCCATCCCTACTGTCCTTACTACATTTCTGTATTGCTCAGTCTTCTCTGATTCTCCAGAGATTTAGTCACTACATTTCTGCATGTCAGTCATAGTCTAAAATTCACCTTTATTAAAAGCTTCCACAAGAGGATTTGACTCATCATTTATTACTCCGTTATAGCACCATAATGCACCATGTGGCTTGGAGGAAGATGAAAATCCAAGAGCCTGAGTTTACTCAGTGGAGGCTTAAGAACTGCTAGGTGAGCAAGAAAGGCTGAAGAATCACACAGAAGGGGACACTCAGGCTTGCTGAGGCAGGAACAGCCTTGTATTTATGAAATACTGCTCCTACTGCTTTATCCCATGAACTTGGATGCTTTCCTAGGCAGCTGGATTGCAGCCAGAGGCTGCTGCCATCAGCCATGCACCTCTCCAGCTACTTGGGGGAACCACAGCGGGATTCCAAAGGAATCCAGAAATAAGATTTTTCTCACACTTCAGCAAGGGACACTTTTAGTAGGAGTTCTTGGCTCTCCATTTTCATTTTATCACATTACTTATAGCCCTTGTCATAAAACATTCTTAGAAACGTGGTCAGTGTCCAAGGAAAATTAAATTATAACAGACACCAATCATTCATTTCACACAGGTGAGTTTCTTTGGATTTGCACCCTGTTGTATCTTTTATCTTCAAAACCAAAGATGTATCCTTTTCAAGAACAAATAGAAATAAGTACTTTATCTACTCAGTCTGCTTCAGCTTCTTTAACATCACCCAATAAAGTTAAATTATAGTTTTGCCTTCTAGCCTCAGTTCAGATTTAAATAAAACAAAATATCTCATGAGAATCACAGGGCCTACAACATGCTGAAGAGCACAGTGAAAGTTAATTTAAGTGTTAGAAATAAGGCGAAAAAGTGACCTTGAGTTGTACAGATATTAAAGAAAGGCTTTATTTCCGAACATTAGAGCTTCATAAAGGTAAATTTATGTTTATGTTGTAAGAGGAGTTCTTGCAACACTATTGTTCACAAATTTCACGTCTGTAAAATTGTCAGCCTCACACACAGCCTGGTTTCTTAAGACCAAAAATAACTTATTTGGCTATACTAGAAGGAAACAGTTTCTATCATATTTCACTTAGGTAGCTTGACTTCTTTATTTAGACTGCTTTTCAGTGTATTTCAAGTGACTTTACATACTGATCCATTTATTAAAGACAAAAAAACCCTCAAATAACAAAAGAGCCATCATTACTGTTCATTCATTCAGGAATTTCAGAGGGAAAAACTGAGTCTCTGTATGTCTCTGATGAGTCAATATAGCCTCACACACAACTGGAATTTTGTAAAGACAGATGTTGCTCAAAGACAATTTTTTCTCAAAATATAGCAAATCCATAGTGTACTTTCAGAAGATCATTTTAAAGGGTGACAGAATGTGCAAGGACTCAAAAGATACAGTTTCTGCGACTGCAATACTATTGTACATTAACTACAGATTTTAACACTTCATCACTTCTAAAAGGACAGTTAGTGAACTACTTTTATCAAAGTATGTGCCTGTTTAATATTGTCATTTATTTAAACTAACAATTCAGGTAACTCTAGACTGCTTTGAAGTATATGCATTTAGCATCCAAGTCTCCCTCGCTTGCAGGCATGGAAGTAATCTTACTATGTAACCAGATGTAACAACAAGAGTACAAAAAAAACCAACCAACAAACCAAAACAAAATCAAAAGCAAAACAAAACTAAGCAACTCAGAAAGCATAAGTCATTATTCTCATTACCTCACAGAAGTGATCAATGGATCAACTTTGTTTAAGAAAATGTAAAATACAACCATAAATCACCATGCAATTTTGAGGCAGATGCAAAAATTTTTATCTTCTGACCCTGTTTGCTCTGAGCCAACAGAATATACAAATCCAATCATTTTCAAATAGCCGAGTAGTGCCATGAAAGGCAACAGAAGTATCACAGGTGCAACTCTTACCACATGTAAATAGTCTGTTGGATCAGAGCTCCCACACAGTAACATGTAAGATAACAACAGTGAAATCTTACTGAATAGTTCATGACAGTTTTTTAAGACATACCAGGAAAACAAACAAAATACCTGAGAATTTGTACGGCAATCAAAGGAGGTAAATGGATCTTTCATACTGTTGAGTGAGTATGAATTTTCTTGGAGAAGTAAAAAAACCAAAACTTGAAAAGGTAATGAACAGATAGCAATTAAGTATGGTCTTTAATACGTTGTGTACCTGTGTGCACACACTTGTATGGTCCAGGTAAGACTGAGGCATTTATTACTTCTTTCTTAGACTTGGACTCTCTTTGTCAGATAGTATGTGAGCTCATTCAGCAGCTTTTCATCTAGTCAAGGATTTACAGAATGCTCTATATCCTGCTCTCAAGATTAGCAGGGAAGAAATTACCTTTGATACCTTTGCTCTTTTTTTGCAAAGATAGAAGTAAACAAACAAGAAGTTCAGATTGCTAAGGGATAAGAAGACAAACACTGACTACACAGATGACACAAGGTTTACTACCTTGTAAAGTACAGAACAAGAGCAGGAATTCAGCTATTAAATTGCTGGAACACTCTGCAAGTCGCAGTACTGGATACCAGTAAGAGCTCATCAGAACTGACACAGGCAAATCTGGTGATCCATTTGCAAGAAATATGATTCAAGTTGGCAGAAGAACAGGAAAAGGTTACTAGGAATTTCTGGGAATACAGAACAACAAAAGTAGCCTGGCCTGCATAAGGATTGCAATACAACGGCAAATAGGGAATAAAATTGCTCTTTAAATGTCAGAGGAAGTATTATGAAAAGTTTTAGGATGAAAGGTAACTCTTACACACACACACAAAAATAAGGAGGGTGGACTGTGAAAAGAGACCAAATATTTTAAAAGTTCATTGTCCTCAGAGCATAGATTCTGATCAAAAACCTAGTAGCAAGAGCAAAGGTAAAGCACCCCAGTAAAGATGCATATAATGATCATACAGATCAAGATGTCTTTCAGTTTTATTCTACACCTATGAATTTTTTCCTGTAGATGACACTTTGTTTTCAATACAGAATCATAAAATGGCATGGCTTGGAAGGCACTCTAAAGATTATCTAGTTCCAATTCCCCTGCCTGTGGAAGGAACAATTCCTCCTGTGGAAGGAACACCTCTCACTAGACTATGTTGCTCAAAGCCCCATACAAGCTGATCATTTTCAGGGATGGCGCATTCACCTGTGTCAGTGCCTCATGGCCCTCACAGTAAAGAATTTCTCCATAATATCCAATATAAATCTACTTCTTTCCCTTTACAACCATCCCCTCTTGTCCTTTAACTACATGCCTCTGTAGAAAGTCCCTCTCCCACTTTCTTATAGGCCCTGTTTGGGTACTGGAAGGCTGCAAAAAGGTCTCTCTGGAGCTTTCTCTTTTTCAGGCTGAACAACTCCAGCTCTCTCAGCCTTTCTTCACAGGAGAGGCGCTCCAATCTTCTGACAATTTCTGTGACCCTCCTCTAGACCTGCTCCAACAGGTCCATGTCCTTCCTGTGCTGGGGACCCCACAGCAGGTGGGATTTCACCAGAGCAGAGCAGAGGGGCAGATACCCCTCCCTCACCCTGCTGGCCATGCTGCTTTGGATGCAGCCCAGGACACGGCTGGTTTTCTGGGCTGTGTCCAGCTACTCATCCACTCGCACCATCAAATCCTTAATCCCTGGGCTGCTCTCAACCCATTCTCTACCCAGCTTGTATTTGTGCTTAGGTATTTATAAGTCAGAGTATTTATATGCAAAAGTAGATTCACATGATTAGCATAAACATTCAAACATGTAGCCATACCAGTTGCAGCAGTAAATACACTAAAGTACCATGGTGTTAGTTGCTAGTATATTATTTTGCTATGAAAATAATTAAATGCTATGCCAGCAGTCCCCAAGATGGAAATAATTTATTTCAATATATGATCTAGTAACTCTTGAATCTGACTACAAAACCACAATAACGGTAACAAAAATAACTGAATAACTGGGGGAAGGGGGGAAAATCTGACTTTGGTAATGAATTTTAAAATATGTGTAGCTTAGTTTTTAAACACAGAAAATGGGAAAAGACTAGAGAGCTCTACTAAGCAACCCCCAAAACATATGCTAAAGTTTCCAGAAGAATTCCTTTCACCTAGGTTTCCAAACATACATCCGTTAGCAACAAGAAGTGCTATTCCAGCATCTGAACTATTTTACATCTAATTAATCAGTAGGAGTAATACATACGGTGTTGATATACCAGCCAACACTCTCCTCTGGGAATAGCACAGTTAATATAAAAAGTTGAACAACTCTTAAATATCCACTCTTGAGTAAAACTTTGAGAACCAAAGAGTAAGGTATTGTTCAAAATGGCAAGGCTTCGTAAAATGAAACCAGAAGCGTAACAGCTGTCATAATAGAAACCCATATGAAATCTCTTTGCTGTCAGTTTCTGTGAAGAAATATAAACTTTCAAGGCCAAGATTTGGATAATAACCTTGTGGACCCTCTTAGACATTCCTGTCTCCCCAATTCCTGTGTATATTTCCCTACTCTGTAATAACAGTATTACTCTTTCTCTCAAATTTGTGCCCACAGTGACTGGTAATGCAAATAATTTCCATAAACCAGGGGTTGAGTTGTCACCTGAATCATATTCCATTATTGGGACTATCATACATGTTCTGAATATTACTCATAAACTAAAAGAGAGCTTATTTCAACTTGCTTCTGACAGAGGTAAGAAATATTTGCAACACAATTACTGATAACTGAAATGTGTGCAGCTTTTCAATTTTTGTGTGAATTTACTACTGGTAGAATATTTAACCTACATGCTGCTACTCAAAGCTATGCAAGGGACTGTGATGGCAACCTCTGTAGATGAGAGCAAGCATTCCTACTCGCCAGCAGAAGCCAATTCCTCATCCAGGAGCAGCAATCAGCTGGCTGGCCATGGCACAGTATACAGCAAGGTCATGCTAACCCTCATGTCTGCAGCAACAGGCAGCAGCACCAGGTGTGACAGCCCCTCCTGAGGCACCAGACTGTGCATTACTGGTTTGCTACAACAGTTCCGTGTTTTCAGAAATAGCAATAGAAGCTCTTGTGACAGTGGACTCACAGGTTGAGATCTGACAATGGATTCATGCTGAAAGAGAGGAATTCAGGACAATGCTGTTCTTCAGTTATATTGATGATAAATATGTAGAATCCAAAGAATTGTGGAAAAGAGGAAAAAAACCAGAGCATTGCTTACTCCAAAAGTGAAAATTCCAGTCTCCTTCAGCATTAGCCTACTCTCTTGAACAAGATTGGTCCATAAATATTCACCATTAAATATACTTAAGTAAAGAAAGAGAGTATTTGTCTTCAGCTTTAACTCCATCCTGATGGGATGTATAAGAGCAATGTGTCATCAAAGAGAGTCAAGAATTAAAAAGACAAAGATTTGATTTTTAAAACACGTATTGCTCTGAGAAACTCCATTCTGCAAATTAAAAATGCAGAATAGTAGCATGAGGACGAGTCTGTTCAACATTGCTTTAAATGTTCCATATGATCTTTCAAGCTAGTGTTTCCATAGCCTCTAATGAAAGAACATGAAGATTGGAGAGAAAAATACCTCTTATTAATCTCCAAAAAACCTGAATTGCACTTTTCACAGCATGTGGGCTTATGAAAATTCAGAACCTGGCAGCTGTTACTACTGATAAATTATGAGTTATAAGCCAGCATACCCAGATATTTTCTGGGAAACAAAGTGTATTCAATCTCAAATTTCAGAACTCATCTGAAACTAAAAATGGGCCACATACATGTCGGTTTGTTTGTTTGCTTTATATTTTAATTCATTTATTTATTTTAAATCTGGTTTGCATGTTGACAAAAGCTTGGAGCAGGGGGGAAAATTTCCAGTAACTGAGTTTATTTTTGCAATAAATACCATCTTAATTCTTAACACAATTTCACTCATATAACAATATCATTGTTTCTTTATCCTCCCGTCAATACTAGTCTCTGAAGTGATTACACCTAGATAACAAGCTTTAAAGGATAGGAAATTCAAAGAGTTTGTGAGAGGGAAACAAAAATAAGGTGATTTGGTTTTTCAGTAAAAGGATGGTATTCAGAGATATTTTCCATGTAAAAAAATGAGCAATTTTATACCCCCACACAATTCTGTGCTCATGGCCACAGATAAGGTGACATGATAACTATTAGGCAGTGTACCATCTTATTGTAATTGTAATGAAAACTCCAAATACAATTATATTTCATTTTTATCCAGACTAAGTTAACCAGTACTTAACTGTGTGCCTTACTCAACCACATGGGATGCTAAAGTGATCTTTTTAAACAGGAGCTTCTGATGAGGACTCAGACAGAATAATATTTACACTGACATGTCTCAGACATCTGGCTGGTACAAACATGAGTGGCTAAAAACAACATGTGTTTTCTAACCATTTCATGAATATCAGTCCTCCACGAAATAACATCTTGGAAAGTTAATACAATGAAGCACACAAGTGAAGTCACTTGCATATGACTTTTACTGGGCCCAACAAATCTATCACTGCTTTTACTTTAGACTTACAATACATTTGAAGTGCAATCCAGAACACTAGCAATTTCCATCCTCACTGCTTTTTCCCTCTCTCATGCAGCATCCATATAACACACAAACATTTCAACACTTTTATTTTTCCAAGGTTCCTGCCATAGAGCATCATTTACTCACAGCAGAGAAAATCAGCACAGGATACAGAAAATACCAGATATTCCGGAAACTGTTGGAAACTCTGCTTATCATTTTTAATGACAATTTCTTACAAGAATGGTAGATTTACATGTAGATGAACTCAGTCTTTTTCATATGTTTCTTTGGGAAACAGGATCTGAAACAGAACCCAAGGAATAGATTCAAATGTGCCTAGAAAAAAAAAAAAGGCTGTATTCTCCTCCATAAGCTCTGGCCCCAAGACTTATGAGCCATCCTTGTTCCCATAAAAATGAATGTAGAATTCTCTGATCTTCCTAAGCTGGCTTTTGCTCTTTTCAGAGACTTTCCAATGGAAAGATTTACATTATGGCCCACTTTCCTGAAACTTTTTCACTTTCTCCTTGGAATAAAGGAAGTCCTATAATTTTTTTTTCTCTGTGGAAGAATGACCTCTGCAGTCAGACTCTGCAGAGTTTTTAAATGCTGTTCTTCAATCTCTTTTTCAATGTCACAGATTTTGGGATGTAAGGGTGAGGTGGATGGAGAAGTGTGGAAACAGGAAGAAAAACATAAAAAAGCCAATCAACCTCTAAGAACTCTGATATCAAGCGTTACAAATGCAGATAGTTTCCCCCTCTTTTCTTGTGCTACAGGATTAAAAATGTTTCCAGATTTTGAGGAAACAAAAAACAATGCCACTGCCAAGAAAGGAACCATGATACCAGTACTGAAAGAAATTTAATCCTGAAATGTTCAGAGGTGACTCCTTTCTGTAGAAAAGGATTCTGAACCTACTGTAGACCAAAAATTGAGTCCCACAACAGTGGGATGATGCTGCCTTCTCTAGTGCATTAACAGAAGTGTTTTATACAAGACATGGAGGCTTTTTGCTTGGGGTTTTTACTTTGTAGAAGTAAGGCATCAGCTGTGTCTGGTATCAGTTACTTTACTTCAAATGCAGACAAACTGAAGTGAATTCAGGGAAAAGCAGCAGCATGAAGTAACATTTAAAGAACACTATGAACTAAAAAAAATTGAAAAAATAATCTGTTTATAATAAAATAATTGATCAAGGGCATATACTTCACAATTTGATACATTCAGAGGACTCTTTTAAGAGAGATCTGTGCTCCATGGCCTTTTTCATGGTAAAGCTACTAAACAGATCAATTTGCAGTCAGAGAAATTTAGTGTTAATATCCATACAGCTGGAAAAAAAAGTCACCCCAGTAGAAAGTATAGCAGAAACTTGAATCTCTGCCACTGGGAAATGTAAAGAACAGCTAAGAATTATCTCCTGAGAAAGGCTTCAGCACAAATTTGCATGAATTTGCTTTTGCTTTTCAGCCTGTCTCTTCCACCTTAAATAAAAAAGACAAGCACAGGTAGTGAGACCAGTAACTACTTCCTACTTGCCACCTTCTTTATTTCATTGACAGAAGTGTGCAAATCTAGGGTACCACAGGCAGCTTTCAGAACAACTGGGGCAGTTACCATAGGTATTTTTACATGCAACCCAAAGACTCTACCTCGATGCTTTGCACTACTTCAGGCCAGACCACTACATGGTGCACCCAAAACACGTGCAGCCACCTATCACTGTATCTAGAGAAACAATAATCAGTAAACTGTCTGCAGTAACACAGAATTAATGTAAATCCAGCAACACTATGCAGGATCCTGTTTTGCATGTCCTTCCTTATATTCTTTCATCTAAGTAGGCAATAACAGATTCTAAGTAGGCCTTTACAGATTCAGAGAGTGGGTGAAGATGGAAAGGATTTTGGAGAACACACGGTTCAAACTCCTTGCACTGTCAAAAATTGATTGATCCATGTGTTCAACAAGTTTGGTCATTCTCAGCCTGTTTCAAAAGAAGGTCTGAATCTGCCATCAAGGAACAGTAAATAAAAGTTTGCTGAGTAAATGAAGGATTTAGTTAATACATTAGAAATTATTTATTAATATGCCTTATGAAGAATAGAGTCATTATGAAAAATTTCTTTCTTTCCCCCAAATCAGTATACATTTTCATATATACCGTAGGTCCATGCTGCATTTGATTAAATTAATGATCAGTAGCTAAAATTAAAAAACCCAAACAATACTGTTGCAATTACATAGAAAAAGAATACAAATAATACATTCCTTTTACATTCGAACAAAATGCAGTGAAAAAGCAGCACCACAAACAGCCCTCTTCACAAACCCTTTTCCAACATTAAGATCATTCCAATACCATAATAACCTTCTAAGCTTATGGAACCCATTTTGCAAGTATAGGAAGGTGCAATGTATGAGGTGATCATAAAATAAAAGTGTTAACCAGGCATTTGTTCATGATCATGTTTACCACACATGGTACAGAGGCCACAGAAAACAGTATAAAGAAAAAAGATCCTAAAGGCTTTTCTAGTTGTAATTAAGTGAAAGTAGATGAGCTGTCTTGCACTTCCACTACTTCTTAAACAGAACATACTCTATCTTTCTGATATACAACCTATTATCCTAAACAAAGTAGTCTCTGCTCCTGGAAAGAAAAATCTTGATTTTGCAAGAACTGGTTACAAGTGAAAAATGAAAGAAGTCTAAACATAATGTTTTGTTAATCTGCTCAGGACCAAGATAGTGCAAGAACAATGGACTGCATCAAACAGACCTTAGAGATCAAAAATGTAACTTGGATTTCTATCAAATCACCATACAATTTGTAGTACAGCTGAGCTGCCTTTTCATTCACTCAACTTCTATTTTTCGCTCTCCTGTAATACTCCACTACCTAGACATGTCTCTTTGATTTTCCTCTCTCTCATCTAACATATCCTTCTACATCCCAATGTTGACAATATGAAATTTTTAGTCTAAATTATCATCCAATTTACACATTCTGTTGTAAGTGATTTAAATATCTAAACAGTGCCTCTAGACATGTAAGAGCTGTGCAGTCACATCAATAAGACCATTGCAGTTAGACAACACTACAAATTCCATTAGACATTTAAGAAAGCCTAATTTTTTTTGTCTGACAGTATAAACTTGTATTTGGTTAGCCAACCTATAGTCTAAATATCTCTATCTGTGCAATATAATTGGAAAATTACGGTAAGTAATGTCATGCAATTTAAGTCTAAGCACTGGTCTCAAATCCAAAATAAAGACAGGGAGCTGAAAATGCCAGTGCACAGATTATAAAGGAATCCATAATTTTGTCCTATATAAAATATTATCTACAATTTATGTGGGGTTTCAATTCTGTAGGGAGAGACTTCCACTTTTTATTATATTTAGTCTTTTCCAAAACAATGTAACAAATGGTACAGTCAAAACAAGTATTGCAAAAAAAGAGTGCAGAGGAAAAGAATAAAGATTAAATTACATTAAATCAGGCAGAGAGTTTCAGAGGAAGATCTCACTTCAGTGATAAACATTTGGCTATTTATTGTCCCACAAAAGCCATAAAAATGAATGATGCAATAGTTGTGAAATAAAAAATGAAAGGCAACTGCATTTATAAGTTTTATAGATTTATATCTATTAAGAATTGTTTTAATAACAGGCAATATTTTATCACTATCAACTTCAAATATATTCTAGTTGTATTTAAAACCCATAGTCCACAACTACCACATTACAATCCCAGATCTCATAAATCAAGAATGCAAACTAAAACCTCTTGTCTACTAAGTTAAATTTACAAAACCTGAGACTCTATTTAGTGCTTAGCACTACTTTTGTTTAGGAAAAAAAAAAATTCCAATTACATTTTTTTTTAATCCTGCCATTCTAAAACTAAGATAAAACATGATCACAATTTAAAACTAAGAGTCTTGTGCTTTTTTTCAAACATCTCTGAAGTAGTAAAAACAGAATGTAAATATTTCTGAAACTTTTTGTGAACCTGTTTAGAAGTGCCACAAATTTAGGCACTAGCTACAAGGCACCAAATCTCAGCAGAACATGATGCATTGTCCCCAACAAGTCACAGCTTCTCTCCCTAAACTGCGTATTTTGTCAAATCACAGCAAACCAAAGAAAACTTAGAAAAAGTTCTCCCAGAAAGTTTTTGCCTTGTAGTGTATACAAGAATCAAATAAGTAACAGTTAAGGAGCAGGATGCTTGCTGAGTTTTTATTAAGAACAGAGGATGTTCATTTAATTTTTCCTACTTCCTTGCCTTTCTCCCTAGGGGTTGGTGGTGCAATAAATGAATGTATCGTCTAGAAATGATGTTCACTGTTAGTTTGCAGATTTTATTTTACTGGTGAATTTTCAAAAAGGTGTAAACAAAAAACAATTAAAAAAGGATAATTTCCAAAAAGGCAGTGTTGTACTTAAAAGTCAGAATTTATGCATTTTGGATAGAGGGAATGAGTGAGAAGTTAGTTTGATTTTCAAAAGTTCTGAATAACCACTTACTGCCATCTGTGCAAAGGTAATTCCTACAGTAGCTGTATTAACTAACACAAAAATAATTAGAGTAACATATACACATACAACAGTAAACTTAGGAGAAGTGGACCAGGATGTAAGACAGTTTCTTTTTAAATAAGATTTAAGGTCTTAAACACAACTTAAAATAAACTTCCAAAGTATTACGAATTTGTTAGAAATTACTATAGATCTACCGACCTTTGAAATAAGTAAGTAAACTCTTTGTAAAACTTCATACCATACATTCAAGCTATCTATACCTTATGTCTTCATATACACTGCACCACTTCACCCAATCACAGTTTTCATAAGAATATACATAGAATTTTGGAGGGTTTTTAAAGAGAGTTTTGGCAACATTGCCAAAAAACAATACTTGGGCTGAAGTTTTCCATTGAATGTCCGCCTCAGACTTTGCTTTTAAATTCACTTAATTAATTTTTGGCAAACGTTGATTTAGCTTTTTCCAAGAATTCTCAAGGAGTATCCCAATCTCATTTCAAGACTGTTATTCTTCTTACTGACACCTTTTGCCTAAGTCACACCTTCTACAAAAGAGAGAAACGCTATGAAAAACCAGCACATTGTCCTGTAGTTAAAGAATGTTAAGCAGACGTACCCTCTAACTTCTGTATTAGAACCTGTGCCTTAAGCTCAATAATGCTATACAAGTAATTAACTCAGGATCATTTTTGAAATGTGCATCAATTCTACAGACTGCTTCCCCATCAATCCACAATTAGATATTCAATGAAGTGACAGCTCAATCTTCCTTCTCACAAAGAGCAACACTTCAAACAAGTGCACTCACTCTCAAGGCTGAGCATCTGTGATGAAAAAGCTGTAGTCAGTGTTATCTATAGCAGTTTTTCATATTATGTGCAACTTGCATGTGGCATTTTACTTACTCCTTTGTTTTGGTGACATTTATAGAAGATCAAATTAGCACGGTGAAAAAGGACCTTGAGTTTCATAAATGATTTTGGCCAAGCACAACGTCTGACTCCTACTGGTTTGCACATAATGAATCTGGATTATAACAGAATTAGCTTTACTTCTGTATTTGTGTCATGGCTGAAAGGGAAGTAGCAAAGAAATCCAATACTGCAAAACTAGAAGTCCATTTTTCTGAACTGAAGATGGGTAGCAGAGAAGCTTAAACACCACAGATCAGGTTATTGAAAATTTGCTAACATGCTATAATAAATATACATAATGCTGTGACAAATGTCACAGATGAAACCACAAAATACAGGACAAAGTAGTGGACACATTTTCACCTAAAAATGCTGTCTTTCACCTTTAAGCCAATCACATCTTCTGTTGATATCCAGTCTACTATTTTGAACCTTGACTCCATTTTGACTATAAATCTATTTATCTAGAGATGCAATGAAGAATAAAAGGCTACTGGTGGTCTCCAAAACATAGTTTATCAATACTTTTGTACTCAGAAGTGAAAAAAAGGAAACAAAAAAAAATGATAACCATAAAAAATCCCCAGTGTTTCTCTTCTTCCAATGTCACATACAGGCAATGAACAAAGCTATTTGGCTTATTCATGAATAACAGAGACAACTTTAAAAATTTGGAAGCAGTTTTTAAAGTCTTGAAGGTTTAAAGCAAATCTTTAAGGTTGATGTTTTTAAAGGATTTCCTTAAAAAAAACCAACCAAAAAACAAAGACAAAAGCAGGGAAGTAAAAAGACAGGAGCAGGACTTCTACAAATCATGGGTTTGATGACACAAGCTTCATGAAAAAATGTACCACATCAGTGTGGTCAGACTCAAGGAACTAACACACAAACTTTCAATTAAATTAATTAAAACAAAACGTTAGAAAGTAGGTATTTTCCTGCAATCAAACTAGCTTTTTTCAGCTATTCCAAGCAAAAAACACCCCCTCAGTTAAAGTAAGTAGTTGCATCTGATTCCATGACACAAAGATGAAATGACATCACTGCTAGCAGCAGCAACCTAATGGCAGGCAGTAATCATGACATGCACTTTACAGTACAGTGCAGGATCAGCAAGTAGCACATAACTAGATTAATATCAATAATTTCAGAAGCAACTTGGAAGCTAGTCTTTCTTTTTTTCCATCCACATTTACAAGGAGGATGTTTATAAAGGAATGTTTAACAGTGCCTACAAGTACCAAGTGTTTAAATATATAAAGTACTAATGAATACTTGAGTCATATGGTCCGTCCAGAATGCATATACAAGTATACCTATAACACTTATAAAAAAATGAATGCATTGCTGCTAGACTAACTCTTTTGTTTAAGTAAGGATTTCTTTTATTTGCATATTAGACTTACAATGAATTACATTTAGATTGATCCAAACCCAAAAAAGCCTCCAATTATAACCTATTTATACATCTCTAAATGCTATATTTCAGCAATTTCACTGAAATGCATTTCTAGTTACCAAATATTTCTGTGAAGAATATACTAAATACCAACTGCCAGGATGATTGGACAGTAAGATTAAAGACAATACTGATCTTGGCACCTGCCAAAAGAGAAATAAAAATGTAAGTACATATTGTACTGCTTTTTTAGGTGGATTTTATGAATACAGCTATGGTCAATATTTTAAATGCTAAGTTCTCCTACAAGTCTAGGATTAGACAGGAACATAATTCAATCTTCCCTAGCTACCCGAAGAGTGACAACACTTAAGAGTTTCTAACCAGTCCTTCATCTCACATAAAACACAACTGGCCTCTTCTGAACTACAACAGTCTCACAACAGTAACTCTAGTATGTTATTTGTATTCTACAGTGGCAAGTTTTCAAGAAATTAAAATAACTTTCACATTTCTTAGACATCCACACTAACTCCCTGAATTTTTCAGGCTACGCCCATTGAGTTAGTTTCTTCCAACGCACCTGGGATTTGAGTAGAAATAAATCATGGAGTTCTGGCACACCTATTTACTTCCTACTCATGAGACAGCCTTATCCTCTGTACACTTAACTCTTTTATTCCTGAGCTCTCTATTTTTAATTTCCTTTTTCTTCATTACCTGTGATTCTCCTGAGTTTCATTTTATGATTTAGGTGTAACTTGGAAGGATTCAAGATGCTACTGTATTAAAGAAGAGATATACAGTCACTTCTGGTTATAACTGCAAACAGTGGTAACTATGAAATGACATGAACTAAGCTGTTGTTGGTCAAGCATATCTGAATAATACCAGTGATAATTACTAATAATAAAAATAATAGCACATCTCAACAAAAAAGAAAGAATGTCTTAATGTAAGAGATCTTCAAGCAATTAGGTCAAAGATTACCTTCTTTTCAGGTGGAAAACAAAATAAAGAGACAGACATCAAGTTTCACACCTTAAAAAAACCCCTAAGCCCAAAAGCCCAAAATAAACAAAAAGAACCCCATATTTATATTTGTGCATCAACTTCCTATGCCTTCTGAAATACTGGAAAAAAAGGCCTTTAAGCCCATACAAGACAGAGGCAACTCACTGGTAATATGGCTACAAGAAATTCCCTTTTTTATCTTGTATTTCTGACAACACTGGGATATTTCTGTAGGGCAGGACTGCCTTATTGTTTAAATTAGTATGACAGTCTGAAACCTAGATATACAGGGCTTAAATACACCACTTACTATTAAGTGCAGCATCTACAAAAGTTTATCAGAATAAATATTTTCAGTCATATTATACTTCTGTATCTTTTCTATTAAATGAAATTTCAGGTTGAGTATATTTCCAAATTCATTAATATTCAATTCCAGTGGCTAAGCCAAACTTGCCTGAAGAGACCGTAGGCCACACTCCCTCCCCATTACACTTGGGAGTATTTTCGCCAAAGCAGGGTTACTAGTGGAGATTAAATTGAGCTTGAATGCTCCAGAAGTTTGTTTGGCATCACTGTAATGCCTCTTCCATTGTGCTCTGGGTCCTACCTCCATGAGAAAATGTACCAAGTTCTCCTCTTTTATTTTCTTCCTTTTTGGACTGCATTTCATAATTGCCAACCGAGCACGGAAGGATCATAACCTACCCCTGAGTAGAATAATTCTCAATACAGAGACGTAGCAATTCATAGCTACTTAAAGGCCCTCTGATGGCAAAAGAAAAAAGCATATTTGGTTGAGGGAGGGGATGAACATCCATAGATTGTATTTATATACAGAGCTTGAAGAGACACATATACATTTCCTTAGGGTTTCCTTCTTAGAACTGTCTTGTTTTTAAACAGTGCCCTGCACATCCCCCAAGCTCTACAAAGACTCCAGACTCACTGTAGTGCATTTGTACTCATCTGATGCTATCAAGGTGAAAACACATCTTTTTAAATAGCTTTAGTTACTAAAAAGACAAAATCCTATATTACATTTTTGCAATCTAGAGAATTCAAAATATATTACTGAGGTTTATCTGTAAGTTTATCTGGTTTTTCTCTTTGATCTTAAGGTGCTACTAATATTATCACATAAATCACAGCACTCTCCCTGCACAAAAGGAATAATGGAATCATAAAAAACATTATGGAATCATAAAAAACATTAATTCCATCAAGTAGTTACAATAATGTTCACCAGAGCCAGAGAGTAACTAGAAGAGTTATTTCCAGTGTTAAAAATAATAGTGAGGAACCCTGAGAAAGAAAAAAGCACATAATTTGTTTTCTTTGGGTAGGATCTATACAGTATACAGAAGAAAGAGGCATTTTCATGCCCCTAAGGAAGTCCTACTCCTTTTACCCTTAAATACTGTTCAGTCCAAACACTCTGTTTCTTTACCTAGTACAGATCTTATGCCATCAATTTCTGTTGAATACTCACTGAAATGGCTTTTTCCTAGATGTATATGCAACCTTCAAAGAAAAGAAAGTTTTCTTTGCTTCTGGTTAGCATCACACATTGTTGATGGTGTCAGTGCCACTAAACACTGAGATAAAAACAGGAGAAAAATCACTCAGTCATCTACAGACAGCAACCTTGCATTCCATCATTACCCATGATAGAGAAAAACCAAACTGTATCACATATCCCTGACCTCCACCTTAAATTATTTAAATCATTATGGTGAGAAACCACTGTGAGCACATTAACAGAAATTCAGTTCACACATAAATGAGTTTAGAAAGCCTAAATGATAGGAAGGTGAGCATCCATTGCTCTAGTGTAGGTTTTGTTGTGTTTTGAGTACAGACCTAAGCATCTCCCACTACCTAGTGTTTCTTAAGGCACTGCCTGCTGGAAGGGTGGTTTCCCTCCCCCTTTGCTGCTCTGTCAACACAACAGCCATAATCTTCTACAACACAACTGACAAACAATAAAAAGCACTGAAATGAAGACTTTCATGTGACTGTGACAAAAGACAAGATGGCAGCAATTGCTCGTGGAAGAACAATGGATCTTAACCACATTCAGAATGGGAGCCTCAATCCTTCAATTTAGCTTTTCCATCAAGTGTCTCACGCTTTCAACCATGAACTAATCAAGGTAAAAAGGCAGAGGGAGAGAGACTGTCAATTCTATTTCTAAATATAAAGGAGACAGTCAGGTACTAGCAAGATGAAGGATAGCAAGATTGACACAGCTAGGATCTAACAACCATGTCTAGCAGTCATGCTAGTTAAGGAAGGCATACACCACTACAGGCCTTTTCCAGCAGATTTGCATAGTACGTTTCTGTTCAAGAAAAACAGGCTTGAATACTATATTTCATTAAGATGCTCTGTAATACTGTGGCTGACCTGCTAGTGGAATATTATTGGATTTTTTTACGTATCTTTGGCATTACTTTTCAACATAAAAAAAGAAAACTTACTATCTTACAAAAACTTTTGTAAAATGCTCTGCCTCTTTCTCACAGGACAAAGAAAGCAGGAACTCAATATAATTCTGAGCCTATATATTAACTTTTATAATCCTATGTTGAAGTGTCACCTGAGTTCCCAGTTATCTGTCTAATATATTTTTGAAAAGTATGCCTAGACAGTCTTATAAATAGAAGTTTCATAAAAAGGCATAGAAAAGATTATAAATAAGCATGTTTTACATTCAGAGAAGTTCATAAGAAATTCAGAGACTGATAAGAATCACTGATGATTCTTCTGACACTTAGGAACCTCATTTTCTTCATTTGGTATTTTCATAAAGTTCATGTTGCATTTTAATGAACAGATCCTCATCCAAACAAAAATGGCTGGACTTAGACATGTTCACGCACTGAAGCAGAATAGTCCAAGGTAACTTTCTGTACTGCAGAGGTAACTAATATTTTACATGACTGAAATCAATGTCTTACAAAAACAGGTACTTCACTAAGTCTTACAATACCAGTTTGTAGGGACACTAGTAAATAAGACACAAAAAACCTAATTCAATGCAAAACAGCAAGGACTTTATTAAAAAAGCGAGCCTACACTGTGTAAAGAAACTAATAACTAAAAATGAGATGAAGAGAAGAGTTTCTTATAGACCACTGTGAGAAATGACCTTGTAGCAAAGACAAACAAAAAACCCCTGGATCATAATAATGGCATTTGATGATGGTGAAAAAAAGAATAAAATTGGAACTAGTATCAATACAGAGTCAAATCAGAATATCACACTGCAAGAATTGAACAGCCTTCAAGGCCCAAAGTGATAGTAATGACAAAATACAATAGCACAAAGTCAAGGTCAAGCACTTTGGGAACAGGATTAATTTCTACTGTAATTCTACTAGAGAATCATCAACTCAAAATAATACAACAGGAGAATGACCTGGATGTATTAATCAATCAGGATTAATACAACCCCTCAAAGAGCTATGGTTGTGAAAAAGGCAACTGGAATCTGGCAGTATCAAAGGAGGAATTTTCAGTAGAGATGGGGATGTTTTAAAGTCATTTTCCAAGAAAATGGTAAGATCTCATCAAGAACTCTGTGAATATTTCTGGTCACCTGTCTTAGAAAATACATTATTTAAGCTCAGCAATGTGCAGGGAAAATCTACAAGAATAACCAGAGAAGCAAGGAGAAGACAGTACAAAGAGGATACCAACAGAGGCTTGTTTAATTTGATAAGTAAAATGAAAGCTGAGAGGCAGTAAGTGCTCTCTATAAACAAATCAGGGATGAAAGAAAAGGGAACAAGAAAAACTCTTAAGCTGTAGGCAACACTGGGACACAAGAAGTAGCTATTAATAAGCAGTGCTGGGAACTGGATGCCCTCATCTTCAAGTGAACAATATGCTGAATGGGTTTTGCCAGCAGTAATAGCGGCAAGGAACATCACAGGAGCAAGAAGCATTTTTGTTTGATTATAAACAGTACTCCTGTTGCTGAAAGTCAGAAGATCTCAGTAGTCCTTTTTTATACAGGCCTCTGCCTTACTCATATTCCAAGCTCAGACACTACTTTTTCAACTGTCATTCCTTTCACATTTTCTCTTTTCATCCATACAGTGCAGAAGACCATTTGCACACACTTCCCTACAAAACTTCCTCATTCTGAGGTATTACCCAGCTTGAGGACTCTAGGTGAAAGGCCACAACACCAATCTTTTCTGACATAACCACTAGTGTACCTAAAGGTGCAGAGGTGGTTTTGTCCAGTTCTTCTGTAAACGAAAACTCAGGGTATTTTTAATGTCTGCAAGACATCCGAATGCAACAGCACCAGACAGCAACTTTATGATCATGTTGTTCTGCATAATAAACCAATTTGCCAATTCCAGCTTTTTCTCCCCATCCTTATATTGTAATTCCACATAAAGCTGGTAATGAACTAATTCATTACAATGTAGAATTAATTACAATGTAGAACAAACTAAATGAAGCAGACAACCACTCTAAGCACACTATTTGACATAAGCAAGCTCCTGCCATTGTGGGCCCCTCATGTAAGGATTTCAATCTTTCAAAAACACGTATCTTTGTCATGCAATATGCCATTACATACA
Organism: Atrichornis clamosus; assembly: GCA_013400975.1. Taxonomy (NCBI): domain Eukaryota; kingdom Metazoa; phylum Chordata; class Aves; order Passeriformes; family Menuridae; genus Atrichornis; species Atrichornis clamosus. The sequence goes on from WBMZ01003005.1 coordinate 63,341, forward strand.
AAAACTGTATCATACTGATAATAAATGTCAGTATTTAAATGCGAAAAAGATAATGCATTTTAAAAATAAGGTTCCAATTTAAAGATAAATAAATGAGGGTTCATAAAAGTTGTAGCACCTGAAAAGAGTGTACCAGTTGTGTAGTAACATTTCACTATTAGAACCAGCTAAGATCATGCAACTCAACAATGACAGAGACCTGACAAAAGCTTAATATGTGCTGTTGCGATCTGTATCATGTCTAAGTATGTTCAATTTAGCCCATATACTAGATCTGTAATACTTACATGAACCTACACACAGCAACCTAGCAGTGTAGCTATTATTTTCAAACAGGGGGGCAGTAGACTGCCAAAATACTGCTTATCCTACACAAAAGTTGCACATTACCCTAATTAAGAGTATTATGCTATGAAAACACATATGTTATAAAAAATCCACAGCCAGAAATCCAAAGCAGACTAGCAATGGTCTTCCTCAGATATGACCTTGACTCATCTAGCACATTAGTTATTTACATTAGTCTGGCTACATTATGAATGTGCATTCAGCAAGACTGATGTGTAGGCACATCCCAAATCCCTTGTGTTCAGACACATCACAATTATTTCCCAGTCATCTGTAGAAAGACATACAGGTCCTAGAACTGATAGGAGATACAGGTAGAAGACTACACTAAAACCTGCCTGCAGATTGCACGGTCAAACTAGCATGCATTTTTACATTTTAAAAGTAGGATGGCAATAGCATTGAACACACCTAAACACAGAAGTGTATGCTTTATTACAAACTGAACCACTGATACAAACACAATTATCTTTATGTGCTGTCCATGGCTGGCAGGAAAGGTGATAAGCTGTTTACCTAGGGATGAAGCGGTATTTTCATTCAGTATGAAAACAGGATAGATTATTTAACATCTAATCCTGTATTAGTCCTAAACGTCACTTAAATTGTGTAACTTACTTGCCCAATTTCCACCACTGTTATATTAATCACATGAACAGTCACTTTTCCATTCAGTTCACTAGAGATTGCGCTTACAGATAGTGTGCTAATACATTGATTTTAATTACTGCAGTTACTGAAAGCTTACTGCCAGTTCCTGTAGACACTTGAAGACAAATTTAGCTTGGGCAATTATGGCTTCTGTATGTTATCCCCTTGCTAGCTCAGTTTACTGCCTTTCAGCTAAATTCAGTCTCTGCATCACCATATTCTTAGTTCTAATGAAAAAATCCTAGCCATGGTATATGTCATTCATTTTTAATAAAATGTAGCTGTCTCCATCTAATATGTGGTGCAGCCTGATGAATGCATACAGTAAAAAGAAAATCATATTAAGGAAGGCAGCATGGTGATCAAGGAGAGAAAATTGAATGTAAATACCAAGTCAGCATGATCAAGAAGATAACTTGGAAGGGAAGGTGATTCTTGCTGCTTTGAGAGCTACATTCCTGGAGAAAAATAGCATGCTGCGGCTCTTTCAGAATCAGGTATACACTTAGAAGTCTCTCTGCATGGATGATATTGATTTGGAGGCATTCCTTATGTAATGGCCATCTGTAACGTTATAATTAGATTGAGCAGCATACATGCTGGATTCCTTTTCAACTCTGCCAGCATGTGGCCCTTCACCTATATACACAGTATTAGGTATCTTTGGCAATGACCTTCCACGGTGTGATTTGTCCTTTCAGACTAAACAGTACTCTCTGCTTAAAGATATTTAGTCTTCTTTGGAAGTATACAGTAATCTTAGTAGACACCAGTATTTCCACTGGTTCTTTAAAAATCACTCATTTGACAAGAAATATGTGAGTATTGAAGTTAATTGATTAATTAACATTATGAAGGATTCTGTGACAACAAATGAAGAAGATATAATAATAATTTAAATGAAAATGTCTTTCCTAAAAATTGTCACCTTAAAGTTACCTTTAAAAATAACACCACCACTAATTTTGTGTTTCACTGTCATTTTTCCTTCTGCTGCTGAAGATGTTCCTGTTAGAGTAAGAGCTACAGAAGACATGTGATTTTCCTATTGTATTGTTTGTCCATCTGTTTTGAAACAGATCAAGAAGGGGGGTTTTATTTTAATGGCACAGTCTTTGAAAAGAGATGATGACTGAGGAAAATGGCTAAAATAATATAGCAAACTTCTAAATCAAATGTGACATTGAAAATCTAATAATTCTTTGTGTAATTCTTTCCCTAAATTCCAAAAGAATATCAGGCATTTGTGAATAGGAAACATGAAGACAACAACACAAGGGAATACAACTAAAAAAATTACTATTTATATAAGATGAAGAACTACAAGATTAAAAACACAGACTATATAAGTGCTCTGCTCTATGGAAATCCAACTAGGCACCTGCAATGATTTAAATCACAGTATAGCTCTGTAGGGTATCTGAAGTGAGCTCTACCCTCTGGTGGTTTCTTCCATGTGCCTCAGTTTCTCAGTGACAGAACCGTACAACACAACCACAAGACAGCTTTATCTGATTGCAGTATCTGTTAAACTGTCCAAGTCACTACTATCCACTAGCTACTGGTGGCAACACATAGGACAATCTCAGACTAGCTCCCTAAAAATATGTATCTGCACTCCAAGATGATAGCCTTACAAAAGACTGCCTTTTTTTTGTTCTCTTTTCTAGGTGAAATTTGTTCTGTCCAAAACTCAGATTCAAAGCACTCCAGCAAAATGTTCTGTCTACATCTCCACTACAATTTTCAAGTTCCAGTGCTTCCCTCAAGGTACCTGAGTACTACCTTATGTATACCACTTCAATACTCAGCTTAAATAAAACATATCACTTTCAGATGAAGATATGGCACAGATAAAATAACAATTTTGTTACAAGCAATACAAACACACAGCAAAGTGCCATGGTCTACTGCTATTCTACCCAAAGCAGCAGTTCAATAACTTAGCACAGCATATGACCAGACAAAATTCATCATGTCCTTCTTCTGCAAGACCAACATCACTACCTGTGGTAAAGTTCAACTCTTGATTACTACAAAGATTACAGTTCAATATTTAGCCTGAAGTAAAACATATATTAATTCCACTCTTCCTTTGCAATACTCCTTCTCCTCAAGATGGAATCTAAAAGGAAGAGAACTAATCTCAGAAGCAGGAAAACTCCTGCAAACAGCAGTGGCTCAAAGCACATAAGACTACTAGGCAGAGGCGGTCCCCAGGACATCACCTGGAACCACAGGAAGCACCAGGACAACACCCTTACTGGCAGAAGGCAGTTGAGTAAGACATGCATTCTACAGTGACTGACTAGGACTATCCCTCTGATGTAAGAACGGGCATGATACTTTTGAGCTAGCAGAGAATGAAAATAACAATATGTTGCAAACAGCATCTAGACCAGCAATCTTAAATCATAACCCTCGATGGAGATTACCACTGTTTGATAACAAATACCAAAACAAATAAAGGTATATTGCACAATACAAAACAAGTGCATTCAATGCTCCCTGCTTTCTGAATGCTAGTAAGAAAGGCTTCCTTCCTAGGACTCCTCCTTTTGAAAACATAAAGATCATAATGATCTTTCCTCACTACAATTAGTATGAAATTTAACTTGGAAGCCATGAAATTTGTCTAGGAGCACCAAGCTGTTCCTTAGAGAGAGAAAGAAAAACCAACCAAACAAATCAAAAGTATGTTTCCTATTAAAATGTGCTATGGTGTGTGCAAGATAAATGTTACTCTGTGCAAGTGAGGAATTATGTATTGTATTTGTTTTGGTTATATTATTTGTGTGATTGATATGTTTTATTTGTTGAATTTGTGCTGTTTGTGTTGTAGGAATATTGTTTGTGTGGGGGCCATGTTGAATTTATTGTGAATGAGCTATATATGTTGTAGGTTTATGATATATGTTATTCTGTCTTTTCTTTTTGCAGGTGTTGCATAACCATGGTATATGCAGCCACTGAACTTGCAACCTGATCTGTTCCAGCTCAGACTCCCCCTCCCATGTGCGTTCTTGTGAAACCACCATAGCAGACCACAAGGCTGACAGCAAACATCTAAACACCAGGGATGAGTTGAGATTCAGTGAAATGAGTTTTCACATTGATTAGCTGCGGAGTTATATGTTGCAATAGTGCTTTTAAGTGTTTTTGTTGACAACTTTGGGTAATAAAGTGGTATTCAGAAGTATTGCTTTGTGGACCCAGACTGGACTAACAGCGAATTTTGGTGTTGCTGTGTTTTGTGTGTGTGCTCTTATTTGTTGTGGTATATTTTTGCTATTTCAAGGGCAAGTGGTCCCTTTATTGTGTGAAAAAACAGGGATTGATTCCCTGACAGGAGACTGAATTAATAACTCAGTACACAGCAGCTCTACTTGTGGTGTAGAGGATTGGGGTTCGAGTCCCCAACAGGAAATTAAGTACTGAGTTGCTATTTTGTGATTGATTTGATTTATCCCTTAGTTGGACCTAGTTAAATCTGTATTTGTCCCCTGTGAATGTTAATAGAAGAGAATTTGACTCAGCTACTGAACACAGCAGAGGAAGAAGTATCCCTGTCGCTGTGCTCAATATGTGAGGAATGTCATTTTCTTGTGTGAAATCAGTGTGATCTAACTTGATCTAACTGGGAAATCTGACATGGAGAAAGGCATTTGTTGGTTTTGTCCAAACTGTCAGAAGGAGAAAACCTCTGCAGATTTTTCTATTGTGAAGGAGAACAAATTGTGTAGGATAGAATTAAACAGATACTGTTTGGAAAAGGGAATTTAGGAAGAAGCTATACTCCAATGCCATGAAACAGCATTAGACCAACTGATAGAATTGAACGTAGCTGAACTCAGGAATTAAACATTAACTCCCACCCACAGAACATTTTTCATTAACATAGTGATACAGAAAGAGGGGGAATTCCTTACAGCTCAAAGTAAAGAAATCAAGCCTGCAAAAGAAATCCTGTGCCTGTTAGAGGCTGTACATTCGCGGGAACAAGCGGCAAACATGCATTGCAGGGGACCTCAAAAAGGTAACACTGAACAAGAGCTGGGAAATAGACTGGCAAACCAAGAGGCCAAATGGGCCACAGAAGAGGCCCAGATTGAGGCATTGGCTTTAATACCAGACGGTAAACCCACAGACATAGAAACAGAATACCAGTATTTTAAAAAGACATGAAATTGGTAAAAGACTTAAGAGGCAATTAAGCAGGGTACGGTGTATATTGCACCTGACAACTGTGTCCTTATACCCTCAAACATATTATGGAAAGTAATTTTTGAAGAACATAATAAAACTCACTGCGGAGCAGATGCCCTGTATGCACACCTGTCTAAAAGAGTAATAGGTCGTAACTTATATACCATCACTAAGCAAATCGCTAGTCAGTGTGAAGTTTGTTTGAAAAACAATCCAAATACCACAAATAGAGTACAAATTAGAACCACTGGAAAGGGAAATGTGCCAGGCCAGCATTGGCAAATTGATTTTTTGAACTCCCAAGAAAATGGGGGTACAAATACCTATTGGTATTGACAGACACTTTCTCTGGTTGGCTGGAAGTGTTCCCACGCAGAACTAACAAATCTAGAGAAATGTTTAAAACACTACTAAATGAAATCATACTCCGATTTGGACTGCCAGCTACAATATCCTCTGACAGAGGAACTCATTTTTGTGCGCAAGTGGTGCAGCAAATTAGCAAAGCATTAAAAACAGACTGGCAACTTCACGCTCTCTATCACCCACAAGCTGGTGGGCAAGTAGAAGAGATGAACCATCTGATTAAACAACAACTGGCTAAAATTTGCCAGGAAGCAAATCTGCATTGGAATCAAGTGCTTCCACTTGCCCTATTGAGAATTAGGGTAAAAGCAAGATCTAAGAAAGGCCTAAATCCTTTTGAAATACTGTATGGAAGACCTTGCCAAATTCAATACCGGGGGGAGAATATCCATTAGGTTGGGGAAGGATATTTAAGACAATATGTAATAGCTCCGGGAAAACAGTTAAATAAAATAAATAAAAGAATTTCTGAAACCAGAGCTAGAGGCTTAGATCAGGCAATTCATGGGTTTAAACCTGGAGACTGAATATATGTCAAAGCTTTGGCAAGTTGACCCTTGGAGGAAAAGTGGAATAGTCCATACCAGATACTCCTGACAACCCTCATGGCAATCAAAATCCAGGAACAACCCACCTGGGTTCATTATTCACAAGTGAGGAAGAGTCCTGAGAAGATATGGGCGTAGGAGCAAGTGGGACCAACCTCAGATTCTCTTGATAGTGATCCTTGGGCCTTTGGCAAGTATAGTGACTTTTACTCAGACTCTAACCCTGACCTGGCTGTGATCTTAGGCCTATTCTGGAGGTTTCAGTTTAAGGGTTGAATATAAAAGTGACAAACATGTTCTCTTTGCCAAAAATTATAAGACAGCTGCTGTAGTCCTACAAGGGAATACAAACTTTTTAAAAGGTTGGCAGAATCGAGACTTGGGTGTAAGTGTTCTGACTGGAATAATTGGCAGAAAAGTATGAATAGGATGTGAAGTGTTTAATATATCTATACAAGACAATTGGTTACCTCAAACTCAAATTATTGTGAAAGATACTTTGAAACCTCGAGTTCCTCCATTATTATATGGAAAGGTGATAAATCTACAAGTCTGTGATTCTGACCAGTATTGGCATCACTTTACTTTGGACAAACCAGTTTTCATAATATATCTTTGGCCATTCCCAAAAGGGAACGTGACAAGAAGATTCGTTATAGACATTAAAATAGGTACCACAACAACGTAAGTCCCAAAAGCCTACCAAACCTGCCAAACCCACAGAATGGATTCCCTATACTTCTAGTATTGGGCCCTGTGTGGTTAAATACACAGGTCAACAGCAAATGATGTTTAACCCAACTTGGTCCCTTACACAGGTGGAACTAATGATGCAAAAAGACATCTCTGCAATCCAACAATCCTGCTTCTCTTTTCTCAAAACTTCTTATGCAGCATGGATGGCATGGTTATGCAAGCGAACTTTTACTTCCCAAGATTGAATCAGACCAAATTTCAAAGAGAATTTCAATCCTGTTGGAAATTAATGAACTTTACATATGACCCTATAAGAGACATGGCAACAGCCTTTGTACTAACTATCCAAAAGGCCCAAGTAAAATATTCCCAATTATTGCTTTAAGGGCAAACCACAATGGAACTACACTCAAACTGTTAGAACACAAAGTGTGGGCCCAAAGGAATAGAAGCAGATGACAGACAGTTAATATGAAGACATGAAATGTACAAGAACAACAGAGATTTATTTGTGAAAGTAACACTAACAGAGCTCAGGATATTTATATGGACACTGAACAGAGTATTTTACCCTTTGAAATACATCCATATGAGAATCTGGAAACTGACTGCTATATAGGTAAAGGATGTGTTTTTCTAAGTACTCTTTGTGAATTTTTATATATAGATAAACATATTGCAATCATCAGCAATCATTCTAATATTTATATTTGTAACTTTATTAATGTAATATAATGTGATTTTAATTATATATACAGCTCCAGTAATTTCTTATTCATTATTACAATATGTTGCTTCAAGATTTACAGCCTACTCCCACTGGAATGAATTATACCTTACTTAAAAGATTACTACATCATGAGGACTTGCAGAAATTATTATGACAAATCCAGGAGAATGGCCAGAAAACTTTAATCACCATTCAACATGATACAGAAGAAATTCATCACATTTTTGAATGAGTTAAAATAAACGGAAAGAACTTTCCACGGGATATTTTTCATTAGAAAGTCTCCCTTGGCAACACAAGTTTTGAATGTATTGATACCTCCTATATTAATCCTATTGTTTGTAATTTTGATACTTACAGTAGTTAATTTTGTATTTTAATATAAATTAAGAGTTTTGGCCTCTCATGTGATGTCTTTACCTGTAATCCTTAGATAAGAACAGTATAAAAGATTACAAAAGAATTCACAATAAATATATTGAAAAGGGGGAATTGAAAGGGGGAAATATTGCATTCAGTCAGCAGTTTGGTAATTTTTAAAATTTTATAAGGAGCTATTGTATATTTTTGTGATTTTGTTATTTTAACTGTGTTTTAGTTTAGGATACCTTGAGAAAGTTAGGGAGTAGCCTGGAACTTATACACTTCAGAAGTTTTAATAAATGTAATCCATCTGCAGAACTTAATAGAAACTTGTGTATCTTGGATTACTAAGTAACTAAAGATGGATGAAATGTTCTGAATATCAGTTAGAACAATAAGGTACAAGAAGTAGAACTCAGCAAGGAGGAACTGTGCATGCTCATAAGCAACCAAGCTTAACTGTAAAATGACAGAGAGGCCTTTGTGTCATAATGTATACAAGCCCTGGAAAATTTCTGCTTCTTCGGACTTTCTTGGCAAATAAGTAACTATCCGTTCCCAACCTCAGCTGAGTGTTATTTTTTTTTAAAGGGATGTCCACTCCATAGCCTATAGCTATGGGGTTTTAAAATTTTGAGTGAATATCTTTGCTTCATTATAATGTATTTTTAAGATTTTATTCACATTGCAAAATTTCATTAAGCATTTTCTTTTCCACTCTTTATAGGCAGTGTGAAAACTTCAAAGAAATGTAAAAGCTTCAATTGACATGAAATACAGTGTTGTTCTTTCAAACAGAGTTCTGGAACTAATTAAGCTGAAATACTGTAAAAAATGCTATAATAGGAGAAAAGTGATGAATCTCTAACTGATTTTCAGCTGGGGACACTGTGGGGCAAAATTTTTTTCCACATAGCAGCTACTGCTTACAGGCATTTAGAAATTTGTTAGAATAATTGGAATAATTAAGTAGGCCACTATGTGCATTTGTGAAAGGCAGACATCAAGATAAGAACTTTAGGTGTGTATTGCTAAACTTGCCTCTAAGTGGCATTGGTTCATATACTGACTGTTTTGTTTCTGGAGTCACTTCAGGCACTGAAGCCTTGCACTTGGATTAGAAACCAAATTTTGACATATCTTAGACAGGAGCATTTTAAATGCACCATTCTCTCTCTTTCCTGTATTTAGTTGCTCTAGATGATAAAAGTTCATGTTCTACTGCTTTACCACCTGTAGGGTAGTGACAGTAATGGCTAAAACAAGAAGAACAAATGTTTGTCTGAAATAGGCATTAATGAAACAGCAGACAGTTCTCTGCTGCACAAAGGTCAAAGTATGAATACCAGTTCTCCAGACTAAAACTGCCCCTTGTATATGCAAAAAATTAGGTGCACTAAAGTAAATGGGTTGTACATGCAGGTTTTTTAACGTATTGCTGTCCTAGGTTGCAGGAAAAGGTGCTAGTTTAGCATCATGTGGACATAACCAAACTGTATTCTACTCTCCTCTATGTCATTCCTGATGAACTGTTAATGATGGATTGTTTACAGGAGCTGCCCCATGCACACGTGACCCCTCAGGCTACAAGCTAGGTGTTAGATAAGGGAGCAGAGGCAAACCCTGCACAGCAGGGTGGTGTCTCTTTTATCTTCATAGTGGACACAGTTGCAATAGCTTCCCCCACGAAGCACCAGTACAGTCATATACATCCTGAGGGGATCATCTCTGCTAATGAGCCATCATGGACTCAATGGTCCTGACACAATATGCAGCTGTAACGACCATGAAGGACTCCCCAAAATATCCTACGACTCATAGGACTATATAATTTCATTGTGAGATTCCCCACCCTGGGGGAGGTACTGAACATTCCTGCCTGAATCTGACTGTGTATGATCTGGGTGTTTTGGGGACATGGGACACCTTGGACCACCACTCAGCAGATCCCCAGGAGCACCCAAAGTTCCAGAGAACCACCACTTTCCACATGACTGCAAACCACTTCCACACAACTGCAAACCACTGCTTGATTGGACTGCAACCATCACCCTGATCAACAGGGTGCCAGGTTGTACTCTGACCTTCTGGTTTTAAGACAGTTTTTCTGTATCATTGCATTTATTGTAATCTTTCCATTAAATTGTAACTCCGACCTGGAATCTCTCTCAAGGTATTTGTGTGGGGGTTAATTTCTCCACTGGTTTACTTTCAAACCAGCACAATTGTTCAGTAGTTCCCATGCACAGTTCAAATTTACAGTATTTAAGAAGTCCCTCACACCTAAACCAGTTTAACACTTCACAACATTAAACCTAATTAAATGCAAATACAAGAAAGTAGAAGAAACTCTAATATATAGAAGAAGCCAGACAATTAATGCTTGTTGGGATTATGAAGGCCACATGTGCCATGAATCCCTACTTTGATGTGAACATTTGCATAGTTTAAACTTTTGGTTTCACTTTTTAAAAAATGCTAATACTGAGTAATTTATTATTTATTTTCCAAGGAAGGTGGCTGGGGTCTATTTTTTCAATACTGTCTTGACACATTACTATAAATTTACTTCTTTTAAAAAAACTATATTATTCCACAAGAACAGATTTATGTGTAGATTATTTGCACTTTAAAATATCATCACTTCAAATTGTAAATTAAAAAATACAGATAGTTATATATCAACCTGTGTTGGACCTGCATAAAAGAATGTTTGAGTAGCTATCCAGTTTCAGTAAGAATTTTATCCAACTTGCAGACATTATAATGCTCAATTAAGCAAATGTATTAATGTATGTTAAAAACACATTCTTTCTTTCTTGAAGCAAGTCAGAGATAACATGCAAACAGAATCTCTGATTTGTGAAACTTTCAACTTTTTAAAAGCTGGAATAAATCCTGATCTGAATTTTATCATTGTATACCCACCAGTCTCTTCATAAAAGAAAGGATTTTCTATTTTCCAGCAAATAATTACTCCATATGAGTAATCCAGTTACAGCAATGTGGATGTCAACATTCAAAAGACACACTGCAAACAAGTGTACAGGTTGTCATCTTTCTATATGGCAACCATGGTAAAGGTTGTCCTTTTGGACAAGTAAACGCACTTAGGCTTCAGTTCAAAAAGAGCTCACCCCTCTTCAGAAGAAATGAAATCTAAGATTCTCACATGAAACCTGGGAGAACAAAATTGAAAAATTTATGTTAAAAACACCAAAGCCTGAAGCACTATAAGCACTTAATGCAAGTGTTGCATGGTCTCAAAAAATTATACCTGCTCACTTTGAGTTGTATGTTGCAAGCATTGAACAAATCTCAAATTAGGGCAAAACATTCCAGGATTCTCTGATATGATGTTTCTAAAAATGTCTCCAACCTCAAAAGTAGTGAAAGGAAGTAAAAAGGCAGTGATGCAAATGTTATTTTAGTGCTCAATGTCCAAATATCTTTCAGAGCGTTTGAAGTTTTTTTAAAAAAAGTACTTCAACAATACAATATTCCAGTAAACGTGAACACCCTCCGCCTACTTATTTGTATCTTGTAAAACCACGAAGTTCTTCAAGCTCAGCATAACAAATTCTTAAGAAAGACTAAATCGATCACACCTCAGGATGGATTTCTGCCTTCATTTTCAGGCTTTGCATTATAGTAATTTAACAGGACTAAGTATTAGGTTAAATCTAGTCTAAAAATTATGCCCATTTTTCATTTCAGTCAGAAGGTACCAAAATTCACATGCCACAAGAAGCTGTAAAAAATCTCCTGCACTGAGGTACGCATAAACGTTTACTGTAAATGCAACTCTTACAGAAAGCAAGGAAACATACCCCAGTGATTTTAAGATTTCTTCAGACTCTCTGCTTCTATAAAACCTTACTTACAAAATGAAGCCCCACTCAGATGCAAATCTAAAGTTTCATTTACACTGTTTCTAACTATGTCATAAATGTAATGATTGTCAGAACTCCTTTACTTACCCACCAGTCTGCTCTGCATGTCATACTTGCATTGCCAAAAGTAAAACAAAGGAGTAAGCTGAAATAATACAATCCAGACCAACACAACGGTTAGAGCACAAAAGACAGTGAAAGAAAGTGCAGATTTCTTATTTTGAGCGGCCGTGTCTCAGACATTCTTATTACTTCCTGACAGTGTACGAATAGTTCCAAGTGCATCAACTGTTACAACACACTTCACAAATATCCTTGTTCCCTTCGGTTCACAAGGACCAGAATTAAGACATCCCACTTCTCAGCACACAGTGTTTGGTTCTATTCCTGAACTTATCACCAAAGTGCAGCATGACCTTTTGCTAATCATTTACCTCTGTGTGCACTAGTTTGTTTCAGGTTAAAAAATTCAATTTAGTTGTTCTGTTTTTGGGGGGTTTTTTAACTTTTAATAACTTATAAATAGAAATAATATTGGAAATGTAATGTCAGAATGAATAAGTTTATATGAAAATACATTCTTAGAAAAATGTGATTCCATTCCTAATTCACAAGAGCATTAAGAGAGAAAAAAACCCCAAACTCTCAATCCCTACTTCACTGTAAAGGTTGCTTCATAATGATAAAGAAATAAAGGATTAATTTTGCATTTCCAAAACTTTTCACAAGTCTCAATTCAGAATTTAATGAATAAAATAAACAAGATCCAAACAGGAGTAGGGCACATATTTTAGTGTGTGATTTTTTTTTTTACCTTAAATAAAAGCATACTTTTTATTAGATTAAATAAATGAGGAAGGCAACAGCAGTGCTATTGCCACTATGTTCTGCCACATACTTTTAGCACTAGTGAACACTGCATGTTAGGATTGGTTTCATGTGAAATTTCAGAGCATCTTCCACTGGCCAGATTACCACAGTTCAGGGAAAAAAAAAGTGTCCAAGCAAACCTGGCTTCCTGGTGTAGCCTAATAATAATTAATATTTTATATTTTATCATATGCTTTCTAAAAACCTTTTTTATTTATTAAGTACAGCAACGTAGCATTTTACTACCATCCTTCTGTTCCTTACACCTTATGAAAACTAAATGTGAATTCAGTCCAACAACTGACTTGTGCATTTTGGTTTTACAAACATCTTCAACAGGTTTAAAAAATGATCATACATACACCATGCAGCAATACCACAGAAATGCAACCATCCTCTATTACACATTTCCTAGCAAGCTGCCCAGCACCACCATCTTCACTCACCGTTCTCATCCTAGTGTTTGCAGTGGACCGAAAGATGGGACATGTTTTGACTCCACGTCTAATGGAAACCTCTTCAGCACCAATCCTTACACCTGATTTGCTTGTAGAGGCGCTGTGAACATACAGGTGCAATCTGAAGTGCCATGGGGTGTCCTGGGGACTGTGTATAGCAATGATTGCTTTAGCAAACCAACCTCCTGCCTGTAGACCAGTTTGCCAAGCAGCACTGAGCCAGCAGTAGAACACAGGTGAACACTCACCCCGCAACACACACCAGCTTGGGAGTAGGTGTAACTGGGTGCACAGCTTGTCACACTGAAGTAGAGTCAAGATGCAATTTTAGCAGCCAGTGTATTAAAATAAAGAGCATTGCTGTTTGTTACTTGTGAAAAAGAGGGGCAAACCTACACAGAACCCAAAACTTCCACAGCACTTCCACACTTTTTCTAGAGAGCATTAGCACTGTATTAAAATTAGTATCTAAAGAAAGCAACTGAGAACTCAAGGCATAACAGTAAATATGTTAAAATGCTGGTATGAGGAAATCGAGAAGTGCTAGACTAAAACCAAAAACTGCATTTAGCAGTAGTCTGAAGAAATATTTTCCAACTGTGGCAAAAATCTGCTGTTTTTAAGCACAACAAAAATGGATCATGGCTGCAATGAATTTACGAATGCTTATCTTATTTACACCCAAAGTATCAAGTTGAAACAAATCTACTACTAATTTCAGACTTTCTGAAGGAAATTAATAATAAAAGTTACATATTACAATAGTGTATTTTCTCCATGCAGAAAATTGCAGATTTTAGAAAGAAAAATGCAGCAAAATTAAGGTCAGCATTTCAAACATTGATGATTTTCAGGGATAAAAAAATTAATTCATTTTAGCATATAATCTTCATGTCCCATTCACCAAATCCTACACTGTAAAATGCAGAGTCAGATTATAGGTTCATAGAAGAAAGAGGAAAAATGTTTCCTTGAAATGCTACTCTGCTTATTGGTACTAAACAAACTTTAAATCTGTAGTCTTACTCTAGTAAAAATAAAGCAAGTCAACAATCATAGTGACAAGATCAGAATCCAGATCTCAAACTGTTTGCTTCCTGAACTACAAGCTCTGCCCAGAGTAACTGCAACCACAGGTATATGTCCAAATGTTATTTTCATATAACATTAAACATGGAACACCACAAAATTTGCACTCTAGCCACAGAACAACTATTGCCTTTGGTCCTTTATCCTGTAAAAAGTTTTTACCTCATTTTGGTGCTTTCATTCTTGTTGAACTGCCCCTTCCTGTGTATGTTTCACACAAGTACTATAATGCCAGATTATGCTATCATGCTACTGACTAATGTTTGACACACATCCCAAGTCTGCCAGGTTATGAGCTACCTGTTATTTTCCATTATCTAGTAAAGACTGAGTTATTTTTAAAGAAAATCAATTTCATTTATGAACTTATCTGCAATGCCATAGAGTTTTTTTTTACATCTCCCATTAAGCAGCATTTCTAATGAATATTCAGTGGGACATTTCAACATAAAACTCAAAATGGAAAATGTGACAAACTAGTAAAGCTTGGTTTATAGAAAGAGTCAAAACAATTAGGAACCTTCCAAAAAGCTAAGTGCAATTCTGCCTAGGACAGAGACTCTTTTTTGTGCTTTTAATGTCCCTGTTGCTTTCCTCCTCTAAAAGGGTGTTCCCATTTTTAATCATGTTTGGAACCCAGGCACTCTTGCTTACTTTTATTGTTTAAACAAAACACAGTAAATTAAATATGAAATCACTCATTAATCTACTCAGCTTCTTTTTCAGGATTCTGTAGAAAGAGTCTATTTACAACTTCATAAATGAAATCTCTGCATAACTGCAGAATAATTTACATTGAAAATGGACTTCAGGAGGCCATCTGGCCCAATCATCCCCAGATTCCCTGCTCAAAGCAGGGATACCTTTGAAAGTCCAAGTATTTTGCTTTAGAGAATTTTCAACATATAGCTTCTCCATAAATGTCTACTTCTCACATCTTAGTTGAGAACAGTAATTTCACAGTGTGAAAATTTCAAACTTTCCAGATTCAGAGCCACACAAGCCATTTCTTCCAAGCCTTATTTAGCCATTTCCAGTGATGTTCTGAATTTTCTCCCCTCCTTGAAAATATCATTTAAAATACTAATTGAATACATTGAAATCCTTTTGATAATAATAATTATAATCATAGACAAGAATCTCTGCATTTCAGTTGCAGTTGCCCAAATTACTGTAACCCTTTTTGTGGCGGTGGTGAATGCCACCACCATCGCTGTCCCTGAAGAGCAGCCTATCCCCTGAGAAAGAAGAGTGCATTGGTGGGATGTGGCTGAGGTGTAAGGTTCTCCCCCCTGAGTCATTTGTAATAGTTTCTCCCTAAGTTGATGTACACCCAGTTATGTTAATTCCCTGTCAATCTGTTGTCAGCCCACTCCTTGTTCTGGAAGGTTCTCCCCTGTTCGGTATCCCATTGGCTCTGGCTCCCTTTCTCCTCCCTTCTCCTTCCCTGACTGGTTATGGTTATGTGACTCCACCTTACCTTCGCCCCTGGACCTTCATGTTATTGGTTTTGATGCTCTGCCTGCCCCCTTTTCCCCTCAGTTAAAAGTCTGTGCACCCCATTGCTCTTGGTTCTTTTGTCCCTGGACCCCTTCGAGTGTGGATCTTCAATAAACCTCTTGGAACTCCATACAAAAGAACCCCTCCCACCTCTTTGCCTCCGTTCTTTGCTGAGCTATCTGGACCGTGTGTGAGTGGCTGCCTGTGTACACCTGGCAGGGGAGCTTCGGTGTGCTGATGCAGGGGCTTACACAGTCCCGTTGGAGCGGCTCCTTGAGGGACGCTACCAGGAAGGTCGCAGTGCCTTCACACCGTCCAGCCTTTTAAGTGGTGCAAGTGGCTACAAGTGGCGCCCAAACAGGGACATCTGCTAAGAGGTTCCTGCAAAGTGTCCCTGGCAGCTTGGAGCTGTCAGAGGTCGCTTCGGGTTTTGCTGCTTCCCTGAAGGAGAGTCTGAGTTCTACTGGACTTGTCCTGAAGGGCAACTGGCAACCCTCTCTGGAGGAGAGGGTCAGTCGAAGCCGGAGGACTGCTGCTAAAAGCTTCTGTTGCCCCAAGAGTGGCGGAGACAGAGGGCTCCATCTTATTTACAGTGAGAAGGAACTTCAGAGCCGGTGCAGTGGCTGGGTGAGTTGAAGCTCAGGAAAGCTCTTTGGGGTCCCTTACCACTTTTATCTTTTCCTTTGCAATCTTTTCGTTTTGGCAGCGGGTGAGGCTAGTCTGGGGAAAATGGGTGTTGGGTTGTCCCGTCCCCAAAAGGAGGTTTACCTCCAAGTTCAAAATACCCCTAGAACGGGGAAAATTAAGTTTTCAAAGGGTCTTTTAAAGCGTTTTATTCGCTGTGTTTTTCTTTATTTTCCTATAGTCTCTGTTACTTCTGTTAAGTCACTTTGTTTTTGGGATACAGTTGGGGAGAAGTTAACGGTGTTAAAACAGTGTGGGGATTCTTCTGTGGGGAAATTTTTTCCTCTGTTAGTTTTAATTTACCAAGCCATTAAGGAATTGGGGAAGTTGGGTCCCCCTGTTTCTCCTTCTCCGTTAACCTCTCCCTTTCTCTCCTGCCCCGTTTCCTCCTCTCAGAGGAGATAGGGCAATGTATCCCACCCTTCAGTGCAGGGCTGCTACCATCTCCCTGACACCCCCCCGATCTCCTCTGCCCCTTCCTCGGGTCGGGCTTGATCACCCCGACTCGGGCTTACCCTTGTCCTTTCTCCCCAAGCCCACATACCGGCTTCCCTCCATCCCTTTGTCCCCTGCATGGAGCCACGTTGGCTCCACAAGATGGCATTCCCGCCATTCCCCCTCATGATCCCCAAAATGGCGGTGGCAATGTGGCCAGCCCTGCCATATTGTCCCCTTCCCACCCTTGTCCTCCCACCAAAACCCGCAGCTCCTCCCTCGCGCCTCCCACCACATTGATGCCATGTCATCTGTCGGGACCTCCCCTTGCATCGATGGATGTAACTGTGTCAGGACCCTCCCCTACCATCAGGAATCCCCTTCCAGTTGCAGTTTATGCCCATGCCACCGCCCCCTCCATCGGTGGCTCTGCCCATGACCCACCTTGCGGTGTCTGCACCACCCCTTCCGGTTCCCACACCATCGGAACCAGAAGTGGGAGTGATGCAGCCTGGAACATGGACAGAGATGGGGAGGTCATAGCCGCCTCTGTCACTTATAATAGACAGTGGGGGAAAACGTGGTGGGAGCCTTTTCCATACGCACATCTGAAGGAGCTGTGCAAGGTGGAAGAGGATTTCAGGCAGGAATCCCTCTATTTCAAGAGTTTAATCCAGGCCACTTTCTCTGCTAATACGTTGGTTCCACACAACATCAAAACCATCATGTCGTGCCTGCTCTCCCCAGCAGAATACCTGCTGTGGGAGAGAATATGGAAGAAGCAGCTCAGGGATCTCCTTGAGATCTCCCATAGAGATCTCCACTGAGCTCATTTAACATTGAACCATCTCTGTGGAGAAGGTGACCTGGAGAAGCCTCAGGACCAGGCCACGACCATTCCCGAGCCGGTCCTGAGTGATGTAAAAAGGCTTGCAGAAAGAGCGTTAACGCTCACCCCCACCGACACCACTCCCTCTGGGAGTTTCACGAGTATAAGGCAGGCCCTGGGAGAAACATTTATTAAGTTTATTGATTGCCTCAAGGAGGCAGTGGGGAGGCAGGTTGATAATTGGGAGGCACAAAAAGAATTGTTGAGGACATTGGCAGTGGCGAATGACAACAACAGGTGCCAAGAAGTGCTAAGAGCGCTCCCATTAAATCCTGCTCCTACATTAGACCAAATGATAGAGGCCTGCACCAAGCTTGTCATAGCAGAGACTCCGAACCCCAGAGTTATCCAGAGAAGAGTGGTGGGGGCAAGCACCCAAAGGCAGAACAATAGAGAGAAGTATCGTCATTTCAATTGTGGCAGTCCCCACCATTTCACTAAAGATTGCCCTAGGCCTAGAAACTTGTGTATGCCAAACACCAACCAGATTAATAAGCCTCCTGTTAATGAGTGTTCTAAACCTACGATGTGTTCTAAACCTGTCTACTTGCAAGTGCCACCCACAGCAGGGAAATGGACTATAGAGCGCGGGAAGGCTCCACGTGACGACAACAAATCATCAGCCATTTCTCCCTGCCCTGCAACCCATCGCTCGGACTGCACCAACAACACAAGGGAACCTCTGCAGCAGTGGGAAGCAAGAGAGAGACTATATTTGGTGAGTGCCCATTCACACACATTTCAAACCGGGACACTACAATCCATCTCTGCTGGACTCAACAAACCTATAGACAGTGCTTTGGAAATCTTGGTTATCAGGGACGCAATACAGAGTCCCTCTGAAATTTTTGTGTTCCCAGAGATCCATAAGGTGGACCCATGTGGCAGTGGTGAATGCCACCACCGCCACCCCTAAGGAGCAGCCGGTCCCAAAGGATTTCAGAGTACATTGGTGGGACACTGCCATAGTTTAAGGCCTTTTTACCCCTTTTGGGGTGTTTGATTGTTTGGCCATGAGGTTCTCCCCCTAAGTTGTTATGGTTTCTCCCTAAGTTGGTGTACACCCCATTATGTTAATTCCCCTGTCAATCGTTTGTAAGCACAAACCTCCGTTCTGGAAAGTTGTCCCCTGTTCTGTACCCCATTGGCTCTTGCTCCCTTTCTCCTCCCCTCTCCCTCCTCAATTGGTTCCCCCCATCATCCCACCTTCTCTCCACCCCTGGACCCTCACCCCATTGGACCCTGATGCTCTCTCCACCCCCTTTTACCCCCGTATAAAACCTGCTCTAAGACCCTCTCTCCTGGTTCTCTGTCCCTGGATCCCTTCGTGCGTTGACCCTCATGAAACATTACGGAACTCCATACAGAGAATCCCTCCCGCCTCTGTGTCTTTGCCAGCAGCTAGGAGCGTGAGTGTGTGCGTGTGCCTGCACCCACCCTGCAGGGAGTGCTTGATGTGAGAGCAGGGGTTTGCGAATACCGCAAGAGCGGCTCTACGAGGGATGCTTCTTAGAAGGTCACCTTGCACCCAGACCTCATTCCCCCCACTCTGTTGCGGACCTGAAGAAGGTGCAAAGCGGCAGACACGAATCACAAATTTGATGTCACCGTAACATGCAATAACCCACCATATTTCCTGGCATCAGGGCAGGTGATAGCTCAGGCGATCATCCTGCTGAAACACCATCCAAGATGCTGCAGGACTCCATCTATTTAGTGGGTGGAGACAGCGGACCCAGATAAGCCGACGCTAAATTGCAAGCTGTGCAATGGGAAGGCTACAGCGACCCTGACCGGGATGGTGGACACAGGGACGGACATAACAAGCATTTCTAGCACAGAATGGCCCTCTCAGTAGGCTGGTGGTGGGAAAAGTCACGGGGATGGGGGGTCTGCGGCATCGATGAGGAGCACAAGTAACATCATCACAGAGGGCCCAGACGGACACAAGGCGTCCATCAGACCGTTTGTTGTACTGTCTGGGTTTACCCTCTGGGGCAGGGACCTATTGTCACAATGGGGGCCTAGGCTGGAAATCCCACCTCCAGCCCGGGATTTCTAGTCGGGGCCACTGTGGAGCGTGCCACTCCACCACTCACATGGAAGACCGATGACCCGGTGTGGGTGGACCAGTGGCCCCTTTCCAGGGAGAAACTAAGCACTCTTGAGTCCCTCGTGGAGGAGCAGCTTTCCAAGGGGCACATTGTTCCATCTAATAGCTCCTGGAACTCCCCTGTCTTTGTCCTGAATAAACCAGGCAAAGATAGGCGGAGGCTCCTCCATGACCTCAGAAAAATCAATGAGGTCATTGTAGACATGGGTCCCCTGCAGCCTGGCCCGCCCTCGCCATCGATGCTCCCCCAGCAGTGGAAGCTAGCCGTCATACACCTAAAAGACTGCTTCTTCCATATCCTGCTGCACCCACATGATGACCCCCTGCTTCACCTTTTCTGTCCCATCTTTAAACCGCCAAGCCCCCATGCACCGGTACCATTGGTGAGTTCTGCCTCAGGGCATGAAGAACTTGCCTACTATCTGCCAACGGTACATGGCACATATGTTGTCCCTGGTCAGGAAAGCCTTCCCTAAGTCCATCCTATTCCACGACATGGACGATATCTTGATCTGCGCACCTGACAATTCCTACTTGGACTTGACTTTAAACGAGACTGTCCGAGCCGTCGAGGAGGCAGGGTTTCAAATACAACCAGAGAAGATCCAGCGCACCTGCCCATGGATTTACCTGGGACTCCGCATCAGCAAGAGGACCGTCGTGAACCAGCAGCTCACCATCTGGGATGATCCAAGGACCCTCCGAGACCTCCATCAACTCTGCGGGTCCATCAACTGGGTACATCCCCTGTTGGGTGTCATGACAGAGGACCTCGCACCCTTCTTCGACCTGCTTAAGGGCTGCGAGAGCCTGGACTCACCCAGTACCATCACTGCGGAGGCCTGGGAAGCCATCGGTAAGGTGCAGAGTGCCCTGTCTTCTCGACAGGCTCATCGGACACAACCACACCTGACATTCAGTTTCATAATCCTAGGTAACACCCCTAGGTATTACAGACTCATTTTCCAGTGGGACACAGTGCAGAAAGATCCTCTGCTCATTAGAGAGTGGATCTTTCTGGTGCATCAGCCGTCCATGAGCATCACAACGCCACAAGAACTGATGGCGCAATTAGTTATGAAGGCTAGAGCTCGCCTCCGTATCCTGGCGGGGTGCAACTTTGCATGCATTCACATGCCATTGACGGTTGGTGTCTTAGAGAATTTGCTCCAGACAAATGAGCACCTCCAGTTCGCTTTGGACAGCCACACTGGCCAGATTTCGGTTCACAAGCCAAAACATAAGTTGTTCAACACAATCTTTAATTTGGCTCCAAAAGAACTCCAAAGCAAAACACTACTCAAAGCTCTAACAGTTTCTACAGATGGCTCAGGAGCATCCCACAAGTCAGTGATGACTTGGCAGGATCCTCGGACTCAGAAGTGGGAATCTGATGTTGAGGTGGTGGAGGGATCCTCACAGATTGCTGAGCTCGCACCTGTAGTTAGAGCTTTTGAAAGGTTTCAAGAACCTTTTAATTTGGCCACAGATTCGGCATACGTGGCTGGTGTAACTGTCAGAGCTGAACGTGCTTTGTTGAAGGAGGTGTCAAATCCAAAATTGCACGCCTTGCTCTCGACATTTGTTTATCTGGTCTCCCACCAAGAGCAACCTTTTCATGTAATGCATGTAAGGTCGCACACCTGGACCAATTGCTGAAGGGAATCGGAGAGCTGATGCTCCGGCCATGGCTGTGCAAAGTCCTAACATCTCTGATACCTTTGCACAAGCCAAACTCAGCCATCAGTTCCTCCACCAGGAACGTTCTGGCCCTCATGAGAATGTTCCACCTCCACCAGGAGCAAGCGAGGGCTATTGTGGCGACATGTCCAAATTGCCAGAATTACCAAATTCCATCGCTGGGTGCTGGGGTTAACCCCAGAGGGCTCAGCAGCTGCCAACTCTGGCAAACTGATGTCACCCATGTCCCCCAGTTTGGCAGACAAAAATATGTGCACGTGTCCATTGACACGTTCTCGGGGGCGATGTTCACCTCTGCCCATACGGGAGAGAAGGCAAAAGATTTCACCAAGCATTTCCTTCTCACCTTTGCCACCCTGGGTGTCCCAAAGGAAGTAAAACTGACAATGGACCGGCCTATGTTTCGGCCAAGCTGCAGCAATTCTTTAATGTGTGGGGCATCCAGCACACCACAGGAATACCCCACTCGCCCACAGGAGAATCCATCGTTGAAAGGGCCCATCAGACCCTCAAGAGGGTCCTTGACCAACAACAGGGAGGAGCAGAGGTTAATTCTCCCATTGTGACACTCTGCCAGGCTCTGTTTACTATCATCTTTTTGAATAACTCTTTCTCCGAGCCATCCCCCCCCATATTCTGGCACTTTACTGATTCGGCCCCAAATTAAAGGGACAACCACCAGTGTTGTTTAAGGATCCGGAAAGCCATCAGATCCAGGGGCCCTTTCTGCTCATCACCTGAGGGAGAAAGTACGCCTGTGTTTCCACCCCAACAGGCCTGAAGTGGGTGCCCAGAAAATTCATCAAGCCCTGTCTTGGACTATCAATAAAAGCTCCTGCAGACACAGAAGGTGATGACACTGACTCTCCCAAGGACGAAACGAGCGCTGCCTGGAGACATCGGAGACGCAAGTGACTGGCCATGGATCCATCAGAACTGCGTCTCCTCCAAGCAGCTTCAGTTTTAATCCCTATTACATTTCCCTTGTGTGCGTCCCTATCCCATAATCCTCTACCCTTCCTATACCCCAGACTTACCTTTTTGAAAAGGGGGGAGAAAGAATGAGGAGCCAGTGAACGGAACAGCTTCAAGACCTATGCCAGAATTTTTCAGAATTTTTATTGATTCTGTTTCCACTTACAGAAGAAGCCTAGCCT
The DNA here is from genome assembly GCA_013400975.1 of Atrichornis clamosus. Lineage (NCBI taxonomy): Eukaryota > Metazoa > Chordata > Aves > Passeriformes > Menuridae > Atrichornis > Atrichornis clamosus. Next base: position 86,038 of record WBMZ01003005.1, read on the forward strand.
ACAACCCCAAGAAAAGCCAGCATGAGCCATAATATCTAATTTGCGTTCTGCTGATTGCCTGTGCCACATCAGCTGCCAGAACCTGGATCGTCAAGTAATGAAAAGAAAATGTTTGGGTCACCCTATCAAGAGCCCTGAAACAAGACAATATGTGTCTTTCTATGAGTAGCACAGAAGATCCAATGTCTACCTGCCTGGTGGGGTTCCCTTTGCAGCCCAACGATTACCCCCTCGCTGGTAAGAAACCCAACCTGGTGGACAGCTGGGATGAGGGGATGAGGATACTTCCTCATGCACCACAGGAACGCCAGGAATTGGACCTACTGGGGTCCTGCAAAGCCACCTATTGCGTAAGATTTGGCTATGAGTTAACGGCTCCTGAGTGGCTAGAATCAGCAAAACATTGGAAACATCCCTTCAAAGATATCACCCCAGCTAAAAGAGTGTACAATGCCATGTTCTGGTGCAATTATAGCAGCGAGACACTATCCAAATCCACTAAACATCCCAGAGTGCTTCCACAGGGGGTGTTTCTTATCTGTGGAGATCGAGTGTGGGCTGGGATCCCTTCCCATCTTCAAGGAGGGCTTTAGGCAAGCTTGCCTTGTTAGCACCGAACAAAACCCAAATTCTCGATTGGCAAAAAGAAACCCCATTGGCTTGCTGAAAACACTCACTTCACAAATTAGATTCCAACTGCAATAGCAAAATTTTCAACTGGCCTGTATCAACAAGGGTTGCTGTCTCAATTTTTGTGCCCTGGGTGGCTGCAGCGAAAGCCCTAGGCGAGCTTTCTCACCTTGAGTGCTGGCTTGGCAAGCAAGACAATTATACATCTAACGTATTGAGCCAGCTCCTCGAAGACGAGGAAACCACTAGGCATGCCACACTACAGAACAGGGCAGGAATTGATTTTCTCTTGCTGGCACACTAGTATGGATGCGAGAAATATGAGGGACTATGTTGTTTTAATTTGGCATCGCACAGCTAAAGCATCCATGCGNGAAAGCCCTAGGCGAGCTTTCTCACCTTGAGTGCTGGCTTGGCAAGCAAGACAATTATACATCTAACGTATTGAGCCAGCTCCTCGAAGACGAGGAAACCACTAGGCATGCCACACTACAGAACAGGGCAGGAATTGATTTTCTCTTGCTGGCACACTAGTATGGATGCGAGAAATATGAGGGACTATGTTGTTTTAATTTGGCATCGCACAGCTAAAGCATCCATGCGGCAATCAAGAATATTCAAGATCAAATTAAAGAAATCAAGATCGGAGACAACTGGCTAACTGGGACTCTAGGCAAACGGGGATTTTCTGGCTGGAGGGCTTCCTTATTACATTGTTTTATGGATTTTGTTCACTGTTCTTTTAGGGTTTTTTTTTATTCAGTTGCCTTAAAAGGCTCCTTATTAAGTTTGTTGAACAAACCTTGCTTTTAAACAAAGAAGGGGGATATGTGGCGGTGGTGAATGCCGCCACCACCATACCTTAAGAGCAGCCTATCCCCAGAAAAAGCAGAGTACATTGGTGGGATGTTGCTGAGGTGTAAGGTTCTCCCCCCTGAGTCATTTGTAATAGTTTCTCCCTAAGTTGATGTACACCCAGTTATGTTAATTCCCTGTCAATCTGTTGTCAGCCCACTCCTTGTTCTGGAAGGTTCTCCCCTGTTCGGTATCCCATTGGCCTGGCTTCCTTTTTCTTCCCCTCTCCTTCCCTGATTGGTTATGGTTATGTGACTCCACCTTACCTTCACCCCTGAACCCTCATATTATTGGTTTTTGATGCTCTGCCCGCCCCCTTTTCCCCTCAGTTAAAAGTCTGTGCACCCCATTGCTCTTGGTTCTTTTGTCCCTGGACCCCTTCGAGTGTGGATCTTCAATAAACCTCTTGGAACTCCATACAAAAGAACCCCTCCCACCTCTTTGCCTCCGTTCTTTGCTGAGCTATCTGGACCGTGTGTGAGTGGCTGCCTGTGTACACCTGGCAGGGGAGCTTCGGTGTGCTGACGCAGGGGCTTACACGGTCCCGTTGGAGCGGCTCCTTGAGGGACGCTACCAGGGACGCTGACCCTTCTGCCTTCACACCGTCCAGCCTTTTAAGTGGCGCAGCGACAAGTCCTTTTTATCTTTTCTTAAACACTTTTATAATTTCTTTTTACTTTTTTTATCACTGCACATATTACAAGCAACATCCTTCTCTTCTATGATTTCCTTAGCTACATACCATTTATTAGTTAAGAAAACAAAGTGGTAGGCTAATTCCTGCAGCTCAAAGACAGGCGTGATCCTCAGCCATTCATTTCCTGCCTTGATCAATTCCATACATTCCACGTCACTCTTAATTCTTTAACAAAAACTATTTTGGCAATTTTATCTTTTCTATTACTAATGTGCTCAATATCTACTCTAAATGTGTTCCATATTGACATTTCTATGAATTCCATTCTTCTTCCTCTCCTGTTTTCTCTTTCATAATACATGCTGATTACAACAGGTAAAATTTTGTTTCTTATCACTGCTATTTCATATGTATTCATATTCATATTTCTATGTACTTACATACCAAATTCTTTGTATTGTATTCTTTGGTTTATGTTTGGACACAATGGAAAATTATTTTAAAACAGCTATGGTAGCACAAGATAAGTTCACCATCTCTAAAACTTTATATACAAACTTTATACAGACAGCTCTTTGAAACTGTGAATTGCTTGGGGTAAAAATTATGTCATTTTAAGACTGGGCATATGAAATAACAGAAAAACAATTTAATCAAATAGCAATTCAGACAAACAACTACAAACATGATTACCAAAAAAAAAAGTGCTCAGCAATTTCCTGCATTTTAAATTTGAGGGAATTTTTAAAATATTTAATTTCTCTCCATCTAATTGATTTCATTAAAAAGAAACACTAATGCATCAATCTTAATACATCCATGCAAGTAATTTATCTTTCCTGCCTCTGAAAAGAGTAAGTTTTACAAGCTTACCAAAAATCATTCCAATCTTTGTATTAGTAGCAATACTAAGGGCACAAACACACATAATTAAGACTCTCACTTTTATTTACATCTGTACAGCAGAATGCTAGTCTTAAAATGCCCACTAAAATCTGGAAGCTGACCGCTATTTTGGAAAGCATAAGACCAATGACCGTGGAAAAGCAGTCTTAAGAGTTAAAAATAGGGCATGGCTTAAAGTTGCATTTTCTTTGCTATGTCACACCCCTCCCCAGGCTAACAACTCACAATCACCAGCAGTTTATTCCCTTCTGTGTCAGTACAATTTTTTTGTAGATCCCACCAGAAATATAAGAACTCATGATTTATAAAGATTTTCAGGACATTGGTTTTGTTTCATTTTCTAATTGATTTCAGGGATCCATTCTGCAGTGTAGCCTACATACAGGCACAACTCTGAGAATGTGAACTTGATTCACCCTCTACAGAAGAAAACACACACTTGGAGGTTTGATATATTTAGAGGGAGAATCAACACATTTCTCAGCTGCCAGGAGGAGAAACGGGTTTGCTTGGCTTTGATTTAATTTCTGAGGTTCCTACCTACAATCACAGTTTGTTCTACTGATTTTGTGTTAGCCTTGAAGGATACCTGACAACTGCTGACAAAGTTATTTGCTATTTTCACATGCAAAAAAAAATCCCATTTAAGTTAAGCAGCATTAAGGATTAAAAATATCTCCAATATTCTAACAAGACTAGCCAACAAAACTGAATCCTATGATGGGCTATTCTCCTTGATACCTTTTACAAAGGTAATCTTCTCCTCCTTGGTCTAGAATTTCCTGCCCCATTGCAAACTAGTTTCCCGGTGCCATGCAAGCCACAGACAGAGAATAGGAATTGAAAACAACACAGATTTTACTGTCACTCGCACATCTGCAGTCCCTTATTGTTTACATGTATGTTAAAATTTTGTTGGGTTATTTTATTACACTCAAAAAAATTATAGGGAAAATACCTTTGGTCACATCACTCACCTTTCTGCTAGTACTTGAGTGTGTTCTATTTTATACTCTCTGGAATGTTGGTCTTTTTTATTTTCTGTAGAGCATTCATTTACCTGTGAGATGATCAGTCATCATCTTCTATCTTATTGTATATACCAGCTTCAGAAAGTGGAGAGAACATACCTGGTTCCCTGTACTAAATTCAAGGCAAGAAGAAGGTCAGCTAAGCCCTCTTCTTCTCCAAGGTGCCTTATGTCAGCACCTGAACTATGTGTGAACTATGTGCTCCCCACAGTGCCCAAGAGTGTGGTGTTTAATCACAGCAAAACCTGACCTTAAATCAGAATGCTCATGATCAGTTAGTGCTTGAAAAAAAAATCTGGGAATTTTATGAGAAACCATTGGCAAAAATGAAATTATAATTTTTATACCATTTAAGTCAATTAAACTTGAAAGGCATTTTGTGGGACAAACTGCAAAACACTTCTCTTGCCCCAAAGGCTTTCTTCTCAACACATTCCAACACTTTCATATCCAGGAAAGATGCTAGTACTCTTTAACACAAAAAAACCCAACACCCCCCCAAAAAAACATTTAAAAAAACACACACACAAACACACATGCACACACACACACACATATAACCCAGAAAAAACCAAACCATATACACAATAAACCCCAACAGAGTAGCTTACTGGAATCTTAGGAATGCAAATAAGGAAACAGTGATTCCATGCAAATAGATACTTTTTAGAAAAGAACTTGGCTTTCACAAAACCAAAGAATAATTTCGTTTTCAAGCTCAGAGGTAATATAAAGATATTAACACATGTTGTACATATATAATGGGAGATTATTTTGCACCTGTTCCAGACCTGTCAGTAGAACAGCACACTACTGGATGCTGTTTCCAGTGGCAAAAATAACCTGTAGTTTTCCTAACATTCACACTCTTCCTACTCCTGCAACTTATTTTGATAGAATTAAACACGTCACTTTCACATTACTCTGAAAATGGGAAGTGCTTATCTTCAAAAAAAGACATATACTACAATAATAGCATTTTGGTTCTGAGCCACCAAGCTCTTTTTGCCGTTTTATAGGCTGATTCATGTTTGGTCCAGAATTTTTATTTCCATCTTTAGTTAAAGAAAAAAAAGAAAAAAAAGAAAAGCTAATGCTAAAAACATATTACTGAAGTGCTTCATAAAACAGTGGGCAGAACAGAATGCCATTTTTCATCTATTTTTCCAATGTCTGAAGCCTCATCACTATAAAAAGCCAGCACTCTCTCATGTTGGATTGGAATGTCTTGAAAACAAACTATTTTATTGCAAAGAAGGGAAGAAAGAGTTTAGAATAATTATCCATAGCCTGATGTCTCACTGTGGTGCTTAAGTTACAGCACTGCACTTCTCATGCTCTGCATTGACAAATATGTTTCAGTTGTCTATACATAAAGAACATATATACTAGATGTCTTTTGGGGGTAATTTTTTTTTTTTGTAGGTTTTTTGTTATTATATCCTTCTTCTGCCTCACTATTTCCACACATCCTCAAAAGATCTGCTATTGGTCTATCACTCACCCTAGGAACGCACCCCCTTGTCGCTAGCGAACCGATAACCAACGACACGGACAGTCTTATGTAGATGGAAAACCGACCTCTTTATTATATTTACAAAGGTGCTTATATACCTTAGCACGCTGGACTAACATAAGGTCATTGGTTCACTGACCAGCCACCCCCCAGAGAGATTGGCTGGACCCAGTAACTCTTACCTCATATGTTTTCTTCTTTGGTCTCATAACAGGACCATAGTTTACAATACTTCTGAATTGTTTTCCTGCAGCGTCCTTGAGAAAGCCTTGCTTTCACTCAAGACGCCTGTCAGGAAACTGAAATCTCTCTGCACCCAGGCCTGTAACATCCACACTCCCTCAGATAAAAATGTGTCAGGTTCTACTCTTCAGAAAGCAGTAAACACAACGGGTATTAATACTCCAGTCTAGACAAGCATCACAGGCCTCAATGTCAAAGTCAAGAATGGTTCCAAGTGCTTTGTGACTCCCTGAAGGCCACAGAGGCATACAATTGCAGTTTGAAATGGTAATGTGAATTTAAAAGCAACTCCACTAAAAAAATAAATTCAAATTATGATTGACTTGAATTTTCAAGAGCTTTTCAGAATGACTTTTCAGATATCAGCTGGAGAACAAAGCACTGCATCATATGGCATAACCCCTCTCACAGGACATCATTTCCCTGCATGATAATTATCCTCAGTTTTACTCAAAAAAACCTCTACAGGTTCAACTCAACTTCAGGTAGCTCTCAATGAACACCACTTTCCTGCATCTCTGTGCTGCTCATTGCCTTTACTGTCTCCACCTCCCCAAATCTGTTTCATGCACTTCTGCTCTGTGTTACACCATTTTCAAAGATCACTGTGCCAGCTCACCTGAGTCTGCCTGGCTACAGCACCCTAGGCAAAATAACACACTCCAACAGAGTAGCTCCTTGCTGCTGCAGCAAAGTAGTTCTCCTGAAAAGGTTTGCCTTTTCCTGATGCATGTTGTCTCAAATACATCTGCATTTGGAAAGAAATCAAATTTCAATACTAAAACCTGGCTATTCTTCATCTCATCAATATTATCTACAACCCATTTTGGTCCTCATCAGAGAGACTTTCGTTTTCCCTAAATGTGACACAAATTTAGAAAGAGGAAACTAAAATGCTCACTCAAGAACTTAGTAAATTTTAGCATTCTAAAGTACAGACAGAAATATACTGCCACTCAGGAACTCTGGAATGACTAAAAACTGCCTAAACATCTTGCATTTATATAACACCATGCTTTGAATCCTTTAGGAGCAGAAGATACCCTAGAACATAAGAAGGGCTCTAAGGGTGGAAGAATAAAGGAAACATATCTAAAAAAGGATTACAATGATATATTACTTAATCAACCATTGATCAAAAATAAAAGGAACAGAAACAACCATTAAAAAAAAAAGTATTTACTAGTTATATGTGGCAGCACTTGAAAGCTTGTACTAGAACTTATTAGACATAGCATCAACCTCAGAATTCTGAGGCAACTCTGATATTTGAGGAATTTCAAAAATATTTTGGAATCTGTTATATTTCTTTGATAGGAGCACAATGCACCTGTTGCTATGAAGATGAGATGACAAAAAAAAGGAATGGGAATGTGAAGAGGCAAAATTATCTAGAAACGACAAGAAAAAATACAGTTCAGGAATTGTTTCTCTGCAGCCAAAAGGACTTTCCTAAATCTACAGAAAGCTTTAGTCCTCTAAACTGCATCTTCAAGTGAACCTTCTCTTCCTGACTATTCTAAAGGTATTCTAATAAAAGGTAATTATTTTCTGTAATGACTTCAGGTATTTTCAGGCAGTGTTTGTAAGGTTTATATACTTGTTCCTGAACAAAAGATGTATTTGTTTCCAAGTGCATATGATTAGATTTTGAAATTCCTTTATTCAGAATAGAGGAGATGACATGATTTTGAACCCTGCTGTGCAGTTACTGAATCCAATACTCAGTTCCAGGCCACAGACCTTCCAGGACTACTAAGTACGATGGCACATCTAAGTCACCAGTGGGCAGTCCCGTAAGGTACAGTGTCAGTTATTCTTCAGAAAGCTCAAGCCTATGACTCTCCTAACGATTTCAAGAAAAATTTCTTTCACCGATATGGTGGTCAAGCGTTGGAATGGGCTGCCTACAGAAGTGGTGAAATCACCATCCCTGAAGTGTTCAAACAGCACATGGACATGCCACTTGGGGATATGGGTCAGCAGCACTAAGTCACTGTTTGGATGCTATGATCTTGAACATCTTTTCCAGCTCTAAGAATTCTATGATTCTTTAATACATTTCTCCAATTCATGAAAGACACAAGTGCACCCTTTAGTGTTGAAATACCTAGTCAAAGAACTATACACTGACCAGAGCTCTGTACAAATCTAACTGTTGGCAACTTATTTTGCTGTCATATTCCCAGTTTTACGACTTATTTCCCAATTTCTTATTTCTGTTGACATTGCAAAAAAGGACAGAGAAATAATCCAGCATTTTTAGCCTTCTTAATACTCTGCTGCCTGCCTCTATACACCAGAAGTAATCCAAAAAACCTGAAATCAGGCATTACTGAAAAAGAGAGGCAAGCATTTTCATTAGCTTTGGCTCTCTTTTGACTTCTGTATTACCTTTTCATTACTCCAAGGCTTTAAAACGTATTCTTAGTAACAGTATCTGTTTCAATATGGAAATAAAGTTTTCCTCTCTCCCTTGAAATCTCTTTCTATTACTGTCTTGCCAGTGAGCGTGCACTCCTAGAAATATGCATGCTATTTCATTAGCAGTGATTTTATACAATTATACTGAACAAGATTTTCTCAGAGGCTGTAGGCCACACTGTGGGCTGTAGTTTTCCTGTGAAAGAACTCATATTTCATGTATTCTAACCAATGAAAAAAGTCACTTGTCATAGCAGCTTTTCAAGTTTGTTATGCATTCATACAAAGCCAAGTGCACAAATTGAGATGACACAGTTTCAGATACCAGACTCCTGCCACTTGTCAACAACAGCAAACAGGATGAGTAAAAATTGCCTCCTCTGCATATGACTGAGATGATGACCTACCTTCTTCCACCTGAGGAGGGACTGGAGCAGTGTTAGCCACCAGTCTGATGTCAAATGCACAGCATTGATACTGTTTGACAGCATGTACTACGGATTTATTGCCTGAAGCAGGACAGACGTTCACAATCCGTGAGATGCTAACTTTCTGCTCTTTCAAGAATATACATACTATTTGTCCAGAAAGCCAGATTTGGCCATTACATTACTTGCAAACTGACCAAATAAAATAGAAAAAGTAACAGGAAAGCAAGTCCAGAAATTCTGTAAAGTGGGCAATCAAATTGCTTTTAAATTCAAACCCATGCTATTAACCCACAAAGATGCTTGGTTTGAAACTCATAACCACAAGAAGATTACTCTTCCTTGACAGTACTATTTTGTACCAAAACTCACAAAACAATGAATTTAAAGAACTGACAAATAAATAAGTAGAGCACAGATGAGAATTACAATGGTGAACACAAATGTAAGCTGAATGCAAATGAAATGTGGGCTCCTTCTATACTGTTCTGAGCAGACTTGATGTTTATCACATAAAACACCTAAACAGTTTGTAACAATCTAAGCAATACAAAACTACTGGCAAGGTATGAACCAACAGGGTAATTGGAAATGCTTCTTCTCACCATAATGTCTTCTAAAGGTACGTGACACAAAAGCAAGGTGTAACCTGCATGGCATGTGAATTGGTTTGACAGCTGCTCCTTGTCACCCTTTCAACCCCTTTAACAGCCTCTTCTTATGTGAGTATTGACATTATTAGGAAGAAAATACATGCACACATCTTCCCACAAGACACACGACACAAAGAGACAACAGAGAGGGAGGAAACATGACAGGATGCACAGCCCTGAAGTGGTCCCAAAGTAAGCTGTGGGACCTTACCCTGGCAAAATGTAAATGCTCTTACACAGATCAGTTTTTCTCCTTTGGGCTGCACCGTATTTTTACTTTACCTATTTTACACAGTAATCAAATCTGTAATTCCTTAACCCAAATTAAGCAGTTTCACATGCAATGTCCTCATATTTTAGAATTATAAAAGAGACACTGTTCAAATGCTTCAAGAAGTTATTTTTTGGTTCCTGTGGCTAGCCCTACTCTTGAAAGCTTTGTCTGAAAGTAAAATACTGTCAAGCACTTATTTTGAAGCTGAATCTCATCCTGGTTTAACTTCATACTGACAGGAGTACTCACGGCATCGTACAGTTATAGCCCCTATAAATTAACCTAAACTGTTCCTCTGCCACCATTTAGCAGTGGTTCTTCTGGAAGGAAGGTAAATCCACTGTAAAACTTTCAGGGATATGACCAAGTTTCTCATGCCCTTTTCAGATACTTTGACTGGATACTCACTCAATCAATCAATATCTCTCTCCCTACAGAGGAGATGAAGTTATGATTGCTTTGGTCAAGACCCCAAAGGTAAAGCAGCCAGTTGTTCCCAGGGCATCTCCCCTGCTTGTGCCCTCCAAGGATCAGGACCTTGTTGTTACCTCTCTTACAAGTCAGTACAAGATTCAGCAGAAGGATATGGTTCAAGTTCCGCGCTCCAGCACAGAGCTGATGAATTTCAAGCTCACACTGATGTTTCTCTAGGCAAACATACTACTCAAACACAGCTCCATGTGCCAGACTACACTCTCTGGTAAAGGAGTTTAAAAGTTTGTCGGAGAGCACAAATCATAAATTAATTTTTAAAAAAAACAAAATCCAAGACTTGACATGCAAGGAAGTGAAGGAACAATGGAAGTTAACTTTGGCAAATATTCCCAGACTTTAAAAGTTATTTCAATATCATGAATACGATATTTTTAATCCACCTGGTGCAACTTCGTTTTTGCCCTTCAGAAACTTAAGAAGGAAAATCATACTTGTAAAAGTCACTTATTTTCAGCTTTTCTGTCTATTAAGATAGACATCTTCTAGCAATTAAGGGCAGTCAAACAGATTTTAAAAGCATATAAGAGAATCATAGACTTGTTAAGGCTGGTAAAGACCTCTAAGATCATTGACTCCACCATTTAAGCTAGTACCCCTGTGTTCAGCTCTAAACCACGTCCCCAGGCATCACATTCCACCACTTCCCTGGGCAGCCTACTCCAATGCCTACCCTTTCAGTGGAGAAATTTTTCCTCATACCAAGTCAAAACCTCCCCTGTTGCAAACTGAGACCACTTCCTCTCATCCTGTCACTTGCTGTCTAAAAGAGACCAAACCTCCCCAGCTATGACCTCCTTTCAGGCAGTTGTAGAGAGCCATCAGGTCTTCCCTTGGTTTTCTTATCTCCAGGCTGAACAACCCCAGATCCCTCAGCTGTTCCTCATCAGACTTGTGCTCCAGACCCTTCTCTAGCTCTGTTGCTCTTTGTTTTGTTACACCTTGTGTACTTCTGCCCCTGCTTCCAAATCTCAAGGGCAACTTCATTGTGACAGGACACAAGCAGAAAAGCAATGTTGGTAAGACTGAGACTTGTTGTTAGAGAATGTTGGGAGTTAGATTCCTTTCAGGGAATTTCTTCCTATTTTGTTGCCAAGGAGATGGTAAATGTGCCACTAAGATATAATAGAACTAGCCAGGGCATTGATGTACCATTGAAATGGTTTGGGGTGGGGGGTGACAGGAGCGTGGAACAGTGTGAGTTTAGCAGTTTCTTAGCTGGGAAGTTAGTCAGTCTTTGCCTGTTTTGGAGGGCAGACAGTTGTAGATTTGGGTGTTGGATTTTCCCCTGCTCAGGAGACTCAGTACTGTTGCAGAATTCTCCTTGCTGCTTTCTCTTACAGTTGGTAAGCCTGCTGCTTACAAGAGAGTGAGAGACAGAGAGAGCCCCAGATGTCTGTGGGCTGTAATATCTGAAGCCGCTGGCACGGAGATCTCCACCATTTACGTGAGTGTCTTCCAGAAAGACCAAACACCCCCACCTCCTCCCTCTCTCCAGAGCGAGAGAGAGACAGACAGACAGACAGAGACAGAGAGGGAGAGAGAGGGAGAGAGAATGCCTCAGCTGCCTGTTGCCTGAGACCTTGGCTGATGCCATCACCAGGATAACTGTACCGGACACGTGAGAGCCCGGGGAAAACCGAAACCCTTCCCCCTTCATTTCTTCTTGGCCTTTTCCAGGGCCGCCATCACACCGAGAAGGTTCCCAAGCTCATGTGGGAGCGCCCCCTGGGGCCGCGGGAGAACCATCACAGCCCCTCTGCCCTGTCTGACTCACCAGCACCCCCAGAGACTGCGAAGAAGGTACTGCAGCTTCTCTGCCTTGCCTAACTCATCAGCGCCCCCTGCTGGGTGTGGCTGTAACTACACCATAGGGGAAACCACATGGCAGGTGGGAAAAGTCTGTTATTGGTTTTTGTTGTTGTTGTTGTTTATTCTTGTCATGTTATAGATATAGATATAGACATAGATATAGATACACATTCTACTAAAGAACTGTTATCCTTTTCCCACATTTGTGCTCGGAAACCCCCTAATTTCAAAGTTACAATAATTCGGAGGGAGGGGTCATTTTTTCCATTGCAGGAAGGTTACTGCCCTCCTTAGCAGACATCTGTCTTTCAAACCAAGATAGAGAAAGTTCAACTTTCACATCTATCTCTCCCTAACCTCACCCATTTCTTAGACTACCTTATCTTTCTACGTTAGTAAGAAACAGACATGGGAGATAAGCCAATTTTCAACATATTTGTGAAGGGACCACAGAGCTTATTGCCGAAGTAAAGGTAGAGGGAAGAGTACTGTCCAGAAGTACAGCAGAAGTATAGCAAAAGTACTGATAAAATAGGGTTATCTTCCATTGCTACACACAAATGAAGACAACAGTTCATGTGTTAAGACACTGCATAGTTTCTGAGAGTAACAGGCAAGAAAGTATACAGATGCCTGAGAATTTGTAATGAATCTCATGAATGTGTTTTCATTATCTGAAAAGACTGAGGCACCAACCCTACAAAACCAGTTTGAGGCAAACAGGAAACAAATTTTCTAAGAAAGAAGATGTCATTAATAACTGCATTAAATAAGAAAAACTCACCAGGATCTTTCTGGTTTTCCCCCAAGGCCCTGAAGTATAACTCTGCCCGGCAATGAAATGGGTCACCAAGTTTATACTTAAAAGTTAAGTATCTGAGCTACTTTTTTGCTGCTTATTTGGACTGACAACAGTACAGATACATATTACAGACAAATTTACTTCTGTGCAAAACAAGAGCTTAATTTCTAACTGTAGGCTGAGGTTGCCCAAGGGTGCAACCAACTACACACAGTCAACTGGGACCAACTTCTTCTTTAGCTACACGACACAAAGACACAGGGAGAAAGTCCTAAGAATGTTGTGGCAGGAACAGAGCATGTGCAGAGGCTGTAACCAGTTACAGGATTTGTAAATTTATGTGATATAGATTGTATTAATAAATCGTGCATATAGTCAGATGAAAGAAATGTAAGTATACGGTAAAGAGATCCTTACTATAAGCTGGATGATTAAATAATGTAAAATCACAAATGAAGTCAGATAATTAAGCACACCCCTGCAGTACAATTGCCAGAGGTGAGTGCATACTCCTGGAGTCATCTGCTAAATTATTACTTGTGGTAACACAGACTCTTTCCCATGGGAATTTTTCTCTTCTCCTTCCTGTGTTTTGTAAATAGAGATAAAGCTTGGATGTTATTGAAACTGTCTCTGGAAATATGGGCAGTTCAACCTGACCAATTGGCCTAGGGAGAGGTTATGAATTGACCCAATCCGGACGACCTTTTGAAAGTCTATATAAGTTTTAGAATTAAATAATAAATTCAGATTTCTGCCTCACCCAATCCAGCCTGATTCTTTCACTCTGCCAGCGGTTCAACAGCGACAATTACTAAGTAAAAGGTCAAACTACTCACAACTTACAGAATATGGGTGACTCTGGCATCCCTTTCCATGCTTTTCATGATTAAGAAAAAATCCTCTCCATTTTTTAAAAATTCTGGACTGAAGCTTCATTTTCCTCTAATTAAATGGATTTAATCAGAGGTAATAGCTATGATAGATCAAAACCAAACAGTCTAATGCAAGTACTGCTGTTCATGCTAAGTCCATAATTTCTGTCTCTCATGGTGGAGCAATTAAATTTCTGTCATCTTTCTGTAGCAATGTGACTGCTGGAATCAAGCTATAAATTTCAGACTCATTTTTCTGAGTTGTTCCACACACTCAGGATTACACAGTCATTCTTACTACCACTCCTACAAATATGAGGACCTTTCTCGTATTTTGAAACCTACTTTTTGGGAAGTTTCTTCTTTCTTAGCAGCAGCAGTATTTATCAGAGTTTGATTCTCAGAACAAAACTCATTTCATGATGTACACCTTGCCAAAAGCAGCAACCTTGCTTGTTCAGAAGTACAGAAAAATGTTGAATCAGGACTGTGCTGTCTGAAGCTATCCAGGTCTTCAATTAGCTCCTCTAAATAAGAATGAAAAACCCTTTCCCTCAATCTTATCCTTAAACATTTTTGTATTCATCCAAGATCTGTCCTCCTTTCTTTTTGCAGTTGTTAGAGACTTACAAATAAGCTTGATCAGCAAACTAAACTCAGTTCAAGGGTGTACATACAAGCTTGCTTGTGCTCTGAAAAGGAAAAGGTGATGTCCTCATCAGAAAAGAAGGTGGTTGCGAGCTAGATGATGAACATTGGAAGCAATTCACAATTGTTTTGTCTTCAGATCCCATCATAGTTCTTTCGGCATTATTAAGTGTTCTCTTCTTTCAAGGTACTACAGATAAAAATATCTCCTCTATTTTGAGAAAAAAAAAAGGGCAAGGACTAAGAAGGCAAATGAAAGGAGTACATGCTCAATTCTGTTACCACTTACCTCTCAGAAGTGGGATCATATTACTAGCATCCACTAACTCTCACCGTTATGCTGCTTCACAAATACAAATTCTTTTCAGAGAGAAACAAGGGGCTAAACTGAGGTGGAAGGGGAAGCATCACCATATTTCCTTAAATATTGATGCAAGTGCAGGTCCTGCCCGCATGCCATACAGGCTGCACAAAATCTACAGTATGAATTAATTGATCTAGCTCTGATAGAAGAAAGTATTTCTTTCTTATTTACTTTACTTTGGGTTTTTTTGTAAAAGATGGGAAAAGTAATCACAATGGCAAACTTAGAAAGCAGAATGGCATACTTATTGAAGTATAAGCAAAAAGGTCTAGATTTTGTTCACAGTCCAGAAATGTATGGAAAGTCTGTAAAAATCATGAGGAAAAAACCAACAAAACACATGCTGTTATTTTAACAGGTAAAAGACAATCATTTCAGATTTCAAGATTCTATTCACTCTGTAGAATGACAAATATGTATTATCACCTCAGTTTCAAATGTAATCAGACCTCAGTTTGATTTTCATAAAATCACAGAATATCGTGAGCTGGAAGTGACCCACAAGGATAGTCAAAGTCCAGCTCCAACTCCTGGCCCTTCAGGGCCCCAAGAGTCACACCATGTGCCCAAGAGCACTGTAGAAATGCTTCTTGATCTCTGCCAGGCTTGATGCTGTGACCACTTCACTGTAGAGCCTGTTCCAGCGCTCAACCACCTTCTGGGTGAAGAATCTTTCTCTAGTGTCCAACCTCAAACTCCCCTGACTCAGCTTCATGATGCTCCCTGAGGTCCTGTCATTGGTCACCACAGAGAAGAGATCAGTGCCTTCCCCTCATGAGGAAGCTCTGGACTGCTATGAGATGCCTCCTCAGTCTCCACTTCTCCAGGCTGAACAGACCAACTAACCTCAGCTGCAGCTTGTGTCACTTCACCTCTAGACCCTTTACCATTTTTGTTGCTTTCCTTTCAACACTCTCTAAAAGCTTCATGTCTTTTTCATATTGTGGTGTCCAAAACTGCCCTCAGGACTCGAGATGAGGCTGCCCCAGTGCAGAGCAGAGCATAGCAGGACAACCCCCTCCCTTGCCCTGGTGGCAATGCTGTGCTTGATGTCCCACAGGAAAAAGTTGGCCCTCCTGGCTGGTTCATGTTCAACTTGCCATTGACCAGGACACCCAAGTCACTTTTCACAGAGCTGCTCTCCAGCATTTCATTTCTCACTTTGTCTGTATATCAAGTGTTGTCCCATCCCAGGTGCAGAATGTGGCATTTGCCCTGGTTAAAATTCACATGGTTGGTGATTGCCCACCTCTCTTAATTTGTCAAGGTCTCTCATGTGTTGTGTTCCTCTGTTATCATCCAGAAGTTAGGGGAAATTAATTAAAAGGAAATAATAGTAAATTAGTATAGTAGAATTTTAATATTATCTTTCATCAAAAGTATTACACTAGCAGGTTTAACAAACCAGCACAATTACCAGTTACTTTCTCTCTTGCATTAGCAGACAAAATCCTGTAAAAAGTCTTCAAATACATCTATAAAGAAGCAACAAAAGAAACAAAATTGATTTTTCACAAGGAATCTCTACATAGTATTTATGATGAAATAAAGAGTTCCCCCAAGAAGGTCTTAACAGTTAAGAATAAATTCATAGATTAAATAAGGAGAAGGGAAACCAAGAAAAGAGCACAGCCTTCCATAGGACAAATTGCAATTAGGTAACTTAATCTAATGCAATGGATTTACAGAAGAAAATCGGATAACTATTGAGAGACAACACTGGGTAAGAATAATTTATTTATCCTAACAATTTTCAAGCATAAATGGTAACTGCAGACCATGTACGAAAATACACAATAATAAATACGTTATATAGTAATGTGCCTCACTGGATTGTCTTAATGATGAGTAATAGCAACAACTCTTTACAAACATTACTCTGTGAAGATATTCAGCACCAATTGTGTGACATTTCTGGAGCCCTTCAAGCTTTCTACAAACTTTAATATTATTTATTTATTTATATGGCTCCTATGGTTATGGAAAATTATCACAGTTGTTTAAAAAGGTCTGGCCTAGATAGCCTGAGGAATTACTGCTAGTAACAGTGGGAAGGAATGTGAGTGTGTGTGTCTATGTGGATAGTTTTCAAAAAAATTACTGGAAGAAATAAATATTAAAAAAACAAAGCATCCTTGGGGATCAGTCTTCGCAAATCAAAATCTTAATTAGCAACACAGATTATCAGGATAGTTAATTTGTGCTCCTTCTACTGGTCAATTGACCCTATAGCCGTGAAAATAATAATACTCTGTACAGAATCTCCAGATTGTCATGTAGCAATCAACCTTCCAAAAATCTGAAACCAAATTACAGTATTTTTAAAAACCCTTACACACAGCTGATATTTTACATATCAGTTCCAAATGTCACCTAAACACATCAAAATCTCGTAATGGAAGGAAAAGGATCTTGCAGATCAAAAATATATTTCCTATTATACCAGTTTGTTTTGTGTATCTAGTTCATAGACATTTCACTTCCCTCAGATTTTGAAATGCAATTAAACATTTGAAATTATGAATCGCTGTAATAAACTGCTGTTAACTAGATTTTTAATTGAAAGGTCCTTTTTCCACTTTCTCATACTAAAACATCAGCAGCAACCAAGCTGCAAAGAAGCCTAGATCACAGGACAATTTGAACCGCAAGGCAGTGCCTAGCAGCCCACCTGACCCACTCCCCTGCTCATACTGGGGCTCACACAAGCATAATTCCAGGTCTTAGTATAAGCAAACATTAAATCCGTAACAAAAACCAGGAAAAAACGGTTTAGCAAAAATCATGGGATCTGACCACAATTCTTGCTAGTCACAAGCAGTGTATTTCCTGGGGAATGCAAATGTCACTAGCAGCTTGAACCACCTGAAAGAACCATAGAACACCTTACTTTTGAATTTCAATGGATTAATTCCTCTGGGACTCTGCATTTCATCTGAAGCTGACAAAATGTACTCTATAAATATTTATACAGCATATAACAGATTCTTTTTATTTCACAATGCTCAAGTACCATCCATATAGCCACAGGCTTTCTGATTACTTTTCCTGGACAAATAATTTAAATACTAATTTTAAATGTCAGCTTCTGAACAAGAGCTGTTAAAATGTTCTTTAAGAAGTGTGATGCATGGTAAACCCTAATATATTAGCATAATTGATTTTATTTCGCAAAAGTGAAAATAATGGCAAATTTCATTTACCTTGCTCAGTATGGTCTTTTATTAATAGGCTTTAGTTTTTTAAACCAGCAAGAGACACTTCTATTGTCATCTACATATTAGAAATGTAAACACTTAAACACTTCCCACAATGACTGCCTTCAGAATTGATTCTGAGTATTATCTCAAAAAAGCAAAGAACTAACGTGACAAAGGGCACTACTGCCCCCTAATGAGCCAGACCACAAAAGCGCCTCTGTAACAGCATGACATGGCATTCTTGAAAAAAATTCAAGTCATTATATCCAGGAATTATGGGGGAAAAAAGTGAAAAATTAAGACAATAATTAAGAACATATACATTAAATTCACATTTCTGCATAAAAGGCACATACAAAATTTTGGAGAGAAAAGGAAGTATCTAGTAGCTACGATTTTCAGATACAATACTTTATACACCAAGAGATCATGAAGATGTAAAATACACCAGAAAAATTATGTTCCCACACTTCTGTTAGTATATAAGCAGACATGTAATTATTCAGAGAAAAAGCCTGTAGTTATCTTCACACCAACCCAGATTTTTAAATTTTACTGTCTGTGCTGTGAGAGCATCGTTTTCTTGTTGCACTGTTCTATCTAAATGCCCATCCTAAGTTTATTCTAGTCTTGTAATCATCACAAAGTAATTTAGTCTTGGTACCTAAACACACCCACAGAAAGAAATAGAGAGGAAACAATCAAAAAAGTCCACTTTCTGAATTCTGTTTGTACAGGAAATAGAAGAACTTTCTGCCTGATATGAAAGTGACTTTTTTTCCTCTATATTTTTTTAATAGTTTTGCCATAAGAGCTGAACCTATATTCAGTGCTGCCCAATGCAGTGTAGGCATAAAATTTTGTCTGGCTCCTGCATCTGCATTACAAAAATACAGATTGCAATGAAATGCTGAAGAAAATACAACTGTAGCAAGTCTTAGTGAGAAGCACCAACATAAGCTCTGTATTCTCTTTTGTTTCACCATAAATCAAAAACTGCACTCACATTTTAGTAAAATTACTGTAATTTAAATGCAATGCTAAAGCAGAACTGAGTTCTAATTTCTCCCCTCAAACTTCTTCTACTGAATTTTTCATAGATAAACATTCTGATAGACACCACAGAACTAAAGACTCAATTTTCATTGCAAAGACAAGGTTAAAAGCAAGCACGCTGGATAACAAAAGATACAGATTTTATGAATAAGAAATTATGTTCACTAGTGTGTCTGGGCACTGAAATGGCACCAGTGGCCAAAATTTCTGAACTTAAGACTAACTTAAAACCTCCAAATACTGGCTTTCTGTGACCTCACATACTATGTCATCATTCATATAAATAAATCATTAGCACAAAAAGGTTGCAAGTGATGAGGAACATCTTACGTAACTACACACATGGTAGAAGGCTGCAATCTACTACGTATTAAAAGCATAAGAACTACATATGCTATGTGATAAAAGTATCTCCAAAAGTATTTTAGAGACCTAAAATAACCATATTCAATATTTCTCCTACTACAGCCCAAAAAGCTGGTAACACAGCTCTCAGTCTACCCAATATTTATGCTATTACATCAGTGTTTCACAACTCCAAGTGTCTACTATAATCTTCATGAAATATAAAAATTAAAATACTGGCAAGACTAACAACAACCAAGAGCTCCAATGGATGCCTCAGAACTTTAACACAAGGCCATCACCACAACTCATTCCAATGCTGCTGACATATATTTCTTACCTTTGAATCTTCAGTGCTCACTCCCAGGTCCAGCACAGCTTGAAGAGACTTCAGCTTCGCTTGCATGGACTCTGCCATTTGGAGATTAAGCTGCCATCCAATTGTTTCAAGCTATAAAACACAAATTTAGATTACAATCAGATGGTACAAAAGCACTGAGGTCAACTTTCAAAACTGCTAGCAGTCTGCGGCAGTGTCACATGCCACAAAGGTTAAGCACTTGTATACAATAAATTTTCCTCAAATTATTCTGGACTCCAAGACAGATGTGCTTCTCTCTTGTCAAATTTACCATTCAAACTGCCTATGACCACTCAAAATAAAGCAACTTCCTACATCTAAGATCTGATGGAACCAATCCATAGAACACAACTAAGGATCCAGAACATAGTAGTTTCCTCCTCTTGTGGAAGTTTATCAGCAAAGTTGCAGATTCAATCTCATTTCATATTTATTTTTCTTTTAGGAAAAAGAAAAAATTACCAATAAATAGTAAACCAGCTAAAAATTGTTATTTCTTAATCAACAAATTTACTCATTGTTTTGTACCACATGCAGATCTTAATGACAAAAATAATTCTCTTCTGCTTTTTGAATCATTATTGCTGAAAAGACAGAACCCAGTGAAGCATGTGAGCAATGGAATTTTTAATAGAATGCTATTAAAAAATAGATTTCAAATTGTTTTTTAATCACTACTCTAAAATTATATTCAAACATTGTCAAGGCACACCTCACACATAAATGACGTACACAACAACAGAACTACAAGACTTTCACGACATAATCTTCCTGGCCTTCGTGAATAAAGAGAAGTGGAAATACAAAATCCTACCATCTGTCAAGATTATTTACACACAAGTTCTTTTTAATCTAGTGCCTCTCTTCTTCTAGTAAATAATGTGGCTGACTTGGTAAAAGTGAAAGTGTGCCACATCTTGGTTAATCTCTTACCAGTCTAACAGCTAAATTCAGCTAAATCAGTCAAAATCATTAACAGAATAAAGCCATGCCAAAGGCTCTGTATTGTGAACAGCAAGACATGCTCTTCATCCTACAGTGACAGTAACCTCTAGATGAAAGATAGGAAAGGGTGGCAAAAACTTCCTCCATGGGCACAGCTCAAAGACAGAACTTCCAAAATTTATTGCAGCTGTATCACTTATACTTACATACTTCTGTATGTTACATTGCATTTATTTGTATGCCAGATCAATAGTATAACTATGTAACAAACACAGGAAGCCATATAACTAAGCATACCAAAAGGAAAATTATGTTATTGTGATATTTTAACCACCAAGACCAGCCCAAGATGGTTAGGGAATTTAGCCAAGGCCAAGGTTCAGGAAAAGACGCAGTCAGTCTCAGACTGACTTTGTGTACAGCTATAGGAATAGGACAGCTGGAAGAAGTTCAGCAGGTCAGCCTGCAGTCTGTTGGCTGCTCTGCAAACAATGTCCCATTCAAACTTCTATTTGTGGTAAAAATACGGAAGTTTACGTATTAATCAGATCGATGAAAGCATGTAGGCCACATGAAGGGACACAGTGAAGATGTTCCAAGTCTGGTCCACTTCGAGTATAGCTTTAGTAACAGTATACTCACTGCCTATGGATTAGATGCTTTAAAGAAAAGGTATATAAATTAAAAAAGCAGATGAATTTTTAATCATAATTCTGCTTTGATCTTCTCTAACTTGATTACATCTTGATTTGTGAAAATAGTGCATAGCCCCTCTCACCCAAAAGTACAGAACAATCTAGAGTGGATTCTGTCCACATGCTCAAGTCAATCACACTAATGGACAACTCTGCTAAGTCCCTGTGCTGGCCAGTGTTTTCCAGAAAATTATACACCTCGAAAACATTTTTCCCTCTACAAACTTCAATAAAATTAAGAAACTAACTATGGTTCTTTCAGGATGTCCAGGTTTGAGACAATATAAGGAGGAAAATGCCCTCCCGGGGGGAAGGTAGACTATTAGCCCCCCCCTCCCCCACCAGGTCCAGACAGAGGCAATTCCTTAGAGGTAGAATGAAAAAAAACCTGTTTTATTTACAAGGCATAGGAAAGAAATGAACAATATTATATGATAAACTACTTGCAGTGGAGAAACCTGTGTAAAGTACAGAGTCCTTGGCGTGGTCCCTGTTGATGGGCTGAGGCAGGGCCCCTCCCCTGGACATGCCAGCGATTGGATGACCTGCTGTCCTGGATCCGAGCTCAGCTGAAAAGCAGTTTCAGGGAAAAAGAAAAAAAAAAATCCCAAGGAAAGAAACTTCCTTGTCTTAGCTAGCTAAAAAGGGGGCGGAAAACAAAAAAAGAAAAATTCGCTTTCCGTCTCTCTCCCTTGAGAAACAGAGCTGGAAAAAAAACCCAACAAACCCGCCTGAGTCCCAGCACGGGAGAATTTGTGTTTGTCCTTGAAAACTCTTGGAACTGAGTCAGAAGCACAGAATTCGTATTTAGTATAAAACAGCAATATGAGATAACAAAATGGTGTCATATGCTCAACCCAAGACACAAGAGTATAAAGGTAGTACCTTATTTTAAGCTTTCTATCAAGAAGAAAAGTTTAGTTCAGTTAAGAAAATTGAAAATGGTCAACAGAAAAGGACTCAAATCCTAAGTTATGGATTCTAGTGGGTGGGAGCTGCCCAAAGCAGGAAATCAAGAACAGTACCACCTGTTGATAAAACCACTAAGGACAACCACAGAGATAGCAAGCTCTGGATGACTCTTCATACCGCAGTCACTGAAGTTCAAGCCCTGCACTCCTCAATACAGAAACTATCAGTTACTTGAACAGTTTATTACTGTTATTATTGTAGTAGGGAAACCAAGTCTTAGACAGGCTAGCAGCTCACACAGGATCACAAAACAATGTCACTAGAGACAAGAACAATATCCCAGGAAGTCTGACTTCTAAGACTTTTCTGAATCTGTTAAGTAGCGTACTCTGTGTAGCATCAAGAACAAACCACCAAAAACTAACTCAAATTTGTGTTTGCCATTTCACTTTTAATACACATCTATTCCAGAATATTGTAGAGGGCTCAGAACAAATACAATATATGTGGGAGCACACTGGCCTCAGTTTATACCTGAACAGCAGACATAACTCTTGTCTTTTACCGCTTTACCCTAAAATTCCTTTCTTATCTGTAAAATTCATGTCTGTGTTGTGTTTTAAACACAGTTGTATGAGAAGAAGTTTTGATTAATAAGAAGCGTGCTGTCTAAGGCTTCAAAATGGTCCCTTTTCTTGAAGGAAAAATGCAGCATGTATCTGGCTATGCTCATGTTTACTTAGAAGACATTCAACATCCTGAAATACCAATTAATCTTTTGGGAGTGGTGACAAGTTTTTGCATTGCATTTGTGTCAAAGCACAGTATTTGTTAGCCACAAAGTGGTACATATTTTAGGGACAATTTTTTCAAATATGAAAGGACTATAAAAGTATTTTTACTTCTGATATAAAACTTGTTAGAGAAAACAGAATGATGGGAGAACGGTGCCGAAATCTGTAATAAACTAACTGAAAAGCATTTACTGGAGCAGGGGAGAAGTATTTCTCCATAACTAGCATGAAAAAAAAGCCACGTTACTGTAGGCCTTTACCTTCTTTTTACAATTTCCTTCAGCAGTTTGGAAATGTGCTTGCTACCCTGCCACTGCAACACTAAACATTGTTGAAAATATATTGGTTGGTGCTGTAACTTGTCACTGTTATCTCTGGCACTTATTTAGCCTCAGGGTTATATTTAGAAAACAAAATGAAAGAGGTGCAAGCTGGAAACAAAATAAGGAAAAAAACATAGATACTAAATAAAACCAACAGTAAAAACACAGCAAATGTTTCAGATCTGCTCCTTGAACCCTATGGCAACCCTATGAGTAAGGGCAACCAAGACATGAGAAAGTTTTCAACAACCCCTGTAAATCCTCAGTTCTTGTATCCATTTTGTTTAATTCAGGCTTCCAAAGTGGTTAACATGACACTCAGGACTAACAGACATGGAAGAACTCATGCACCTCCTCCTTCCAGAACTCACTCAGTACCAGCTGTACAAAAGGTAAGGTGTTACATCTGGTGAACCAGCTCTGTACCCCCACATCCACAGTTCTTCTCAGTGGCCACCCACAACTGTCCCAGGACAGATTCACACTAGAAAGCAGCTAGTTCCCCTATTATAAGACGGCTTGACCCTACAATTGAAGATGAGCAGCACCTTTACAGGTACATAAAAACATCATCTCTGGTCTGTCTATGATAGCCACAGTCATTTTCTTCCAGTGTAAAACATTGTATCTTCCAACTCATGCCCACTGTCCTGTCCATCAGACAATTTTCCATGCTAAATAGTAGAGCGTAGTATTTCACACAGTAAGACAAAATCATCAGCAATCTAACGCAACTATAGTAAAACATTCGGGTGAAAGTCACTCTCTTGCAAAAAGCCCACGCGCACTACATGTCAAGGCAACTTTCACAGCTGATATAAACCTGAAGCATGGTCTCCAACCAAATCAAGGTACACATAGCCAAAATTAACACCCACAGAATCCATTTCCCTCATCACCTACAGCCCATTGTTAAAAAGCCTGATGGGCAGAGAATGCAGAAGCAATTCTAAATTGGCAGAAGTGTTCTGTAGTTTTATGCTTGTGAAAAAGTTTATGAAAGTCCAGAACAAAAAGGAACACATAGCATAGACAAAGTAACATATTCAATTTGTAGAAGTCTGGTAGTATGACAACAAATGTTTTCTATAGCCAAAAGGTAAGTGATAAATAAAAGTGATAACATTACCGTATATTTGGTAATCTTTGAAAATCAGCTATATAACAGTTTTTCAACAGTATGATTTCAATTGGGTATTTACTCCACTGTCAGTGGGCCATGGTTTAGTTTGTCTGAGCTTTTTAAGAAGCAACAAAACTCTCCAACGTGTGCCTTTTTAGGCAGCAAAAGATTTTCATTACCCTGAAGTTGCTAAGGGACTGCTGAAGCTTTTCAACATGACTCAGAGAATTCTAAAGCAAACTAAGCTGTAGCCACAGTCAAAACTAAAAGCCAGTAAAGTGAGCACAGCTGAAAATAAATCCTAATTTTCCTTCCAAAAATTCAAATCTTGGCACAAAACTGACTGCTTCTAATCATAGAATGGTTTGGGTTGGAAGAGACCTTAAAGATCATCTAGTTCCAAACCCCTGCCTCCTGCCATAGTCATGGACACCTGTCACTAGACCAGAATACTCAGTCCCATACAGCCTGGCCTTGAACACTTCCACTTCCACAGCTTCTCTGGGCAACCTGTTACAGTGACTCACCATCCTCACAGTAAATAATTTCTTCCTAATACCTAAACTAAACCTACTTTTACTCAGTTTAAAGCCATTACCCTTCATTCTATCACTACATGCCCTTGTAAAAGGTTATTATTATACTCCAGCTCTCTTGTAGGTAGACCCCTTGTGGGGTAGACCCCTCCTGGTACAGGTGGTGCTGAAAGACTTGATTAATATGTCAACCCGTTCTCGTTTGACAGCAGCTTTCTATGCTATAGAATGCTTGTGTAGACTTGCATAGCTAAGAACTAACATCCACATCTCCTGACTTTAGGTCCATACTGAAAGACCCACTTCAGGGTAGTTTAAGTGTATCTATAGTTACTTTCCTTCTCAGGCAATCTGATTAATTTGAGGACGTGCTGAAGCAGTGAAATTTACTTCATTTTTTCTGAGGTTTCTTACCAAATCATTTTTTTACAGGTACCACAGTAAACAGCCTTCCATTAGGGAGAAGCCTAACAAACTATTTCAGATAAAGTAGGTCACTTACAGCAATATAGAAATTAGTTTCATCCTCCACTGGTATACAGATCCACCCATCTGATTTTCAAATAATTTATTCCTTATTTTGAGAGACCATTTAGTTCAAAATGATTTGTGAGAACTTCAGTATTACTGCACATCCGATTATGCTTTTCATAGCCTGAGAAAAAAATTGATGTTTGAAGCTCTTTCTACGAGAAAAGCTATTTTTCAAAGTTACACTCTCCCCATCTACTTCTACTAAATGTGGTGTATCTATAAAAGCATGCATCAGTTTACACGCAGCAACTGCTCTAGAAAGTAAGTTCAGCTTCACTACCTCAATGCTGGAGTGCTGTGGAAGCATGCAAAACAGGGGGATGACAACCCCACCTTCAGTCCATTCTTGAGGAAGTAGATTTCTGACAGCTGAAGAAATAAGGAACTATCCTTGAATTGCCCCAGTGTGAGCAAAAACTATCAGATACTTTAAAAATGAAGCCTGACAAACTGAAAAAGTGCACTACATGATGTAGCTGCTTGCAGTAATGGGGAAAATTGTCTTTGCCCAAACGTACCTTAGCAAGGTACCTATAATGTCTGAAAATACAAATACAGAGAGAAATTGAATCTTATTTTAACAAAAGAAATCAGAATTTTGTCTTCTTATCTCAGATATTAACTCATTCATTTCAGATATTTTTTCCCTCTAATTTGAGAGGAATAGTCCAACTTTAAAAATGAAACATTTCCTGGAATAATCAAAAGAACTGTTTATGTAATTTAAGCCATCTGTATTATCCTCACTGAAACTGTTATAAACAGTGAAGTAAGAAATAATGGGATATGAAAGACATCTTCAGGAATTCTTTTTCTCATATTATTACAGTAGTATATGTCACACTGACACAAAATATTTAAGAATGTTTTCCACTCATCAAAATATTTTGAGGAAATAAATAATCCATAACATAAGACATTTTCTAGTGCAGTTCTTTCACTTACATTTATTTCAGTTGTTCTAAGCAAATAACCTAGAAGAAAACTAGTATGGCCACCCTTTCACTCAGTTTAACTCTTGAAAGAGTAACTACCATAGTTCCTCTACTGAAGACAAAGTATTTCTCTATTCATTGTAGGAAAAAAAATCAAAATACTCACATTTAAAACTTGGGGATCTCTTCCCCTCATCTTCCAATAATTAAGTACACAAACTGCACTAAGTCACAGTTACATAAATGAATAATTTTCACGTAAAGTATTGCAATATGTATATATAGTTTTAATATATTAACTATTTGTACGGATGGGAGAGAACTAAATATGTATAACATGTTAAAAAAAAATTGGTCTACAATGCACTACTCTAACTTCATACCTATGTAATTACACCAGCATAAAACTAGAGGAAACCAGTAAGTCTTCCCTCTAAAATTTACAGTCAGAGGTACCAATCCCACTTTTCATCAGCAAACTCAGCACTCCAGAATCAAAAATCAAAATTAGACATGAAAATGTCACTTTTGCCTCCTGTGATGATGAAAATAATATAGGGATGATTTTAAGGGTGACCAAACATGCCTGACTGTGAGCTCCTTCAAACATTCTCTCCATCTCCTTAAGAAAAGAGCAATAGTGCAGAGGAGACAGCACCAAGATGAAGACCAAAGTGAACTCAATATAGCAAATCAATATTAAAACATAAAAAGGGGGCAAATTTTAAAGATAAGGCAATGATTGACAGGCACAATTCACCAATTAGCATAGGTAGGGTCTTCATCACAGAAATAATCTGTAATTAGTAAGAGTGTGTTTCCATTAAAATAAGCCCCAGATCAAACACCAGTTTCCTTCTGATGGGAAACCTGAGCACTGTGGGTGTGGGATATGCATACATAAACAGACTGATTTCTATTCTCCATTGTTGCTACTGGCTTCAGCTGAACTAGGATGGCATGAATATATCTGAAGGAAGTTCTGGATGTTGTAGCTTCTTTTCAGCAAGTTTTACTGTAACAGCTGCTCCATGGATGAGGAACTCCTCAGTGAAACAGCTGCATTTTCATATGGTTGCATGTAATTTCTGACTGTAGTCCTCTACTACAATTTTAATAGCAACAGAAAAACATGATGGTATACAGTAATTAAAAATTCATCCCTCTACTGCACAAACATATTCAACTTAAATGCAATTCAGTATTTCCATTTCATAAATAGATTACTGAGGCACTTTGTAGTTTCAGTGAAAAATACTCTTCAATGGCAGGCTTAGAATTTGTAAGACTTACATTTTACCTGTACATATGAATCATAAAATGACTGACAGAATCTTCAGCAGACAGTATTTGGCAAATCTTCAAATTAAATGCAAGATTTGGAGCAGGCACCATAAAAATGGTATGTAACTATCAACAAAACCTTAGGTACAACCATTCATCCATAGAACAAATTCAGTGTAATAGGTTGGAGTTTTTTATTAATGACAAGTCTGTAGCTACAGTCAGTCATAAGACATATGCACAGTCAAATTAAACAGAAGTGGTACAGTCAACCACAGTGACTCCTACTAAATTTTTAAGACTAGACTTTGAACCTTAATGACAGTTCAGCAATGTGTCACAGTCATGTAGTCATAAGAAAGTAAGAATCACTGGGTGGATCTTATCTATATGGACACAATACTAGAATGCAATGTCATATCAGATTCGGCCTTAATCTTGCAGCTACTGCAAGACCACCAGCAAACAGGCAAACAAAACAAAAAAAAGAAAGAAGCAACTATGTTTTTTTACCAGTAGGCAAGAATAACTAGAAACAGAGGCAGTTGTAACATAAAGGCAAGGAAAGAGTTAGACTGGGCTAGGCAGACAGACAGTGAATTTACAGGATCCTGTAAAAATATTGATCAAATAGAGCACAATTCCCAGAGGGAAAAAAACCAAAACCAGAACTATAAAAACAAACAAACAAACAAACAAACAAAACCCTATTTATGTGGCTTTGTATCTTAGCCACAAAAGAAGGCACTGTTATGACCAAGAGACTGAAAACAGATTGGGCCAAAGACTCAGTCGAGTGATTAAACCAAGAAAGTGGAATATAGAGGCACTGAATGTGAAGAAATGGTCACTAATGTGAAGAAATACATTATGTTTATTGTGCAACTCTTGGACCCCTCAGTATAACTTTCCCTAATTATATCAGTAACTTTAGGAGGCAGAAAAAGAAATTAAAATGAAGAGCCATAAGTGTTTTAACTCTGTAAACTGTTAGTTTCAGCTTGTAATAAATGCTAGAAAAAGCAACAAGAGCAAAGCAAAGAGCCAGTACCTCATTTACCTCTCAGAGAAGATACTAAGGGCATATTAAAAATAGGAGAGACTGAGATTTAAATCTAAAAGGAAAATATGCACAAATTATATACCTAAACCCACCTTATTTGATGAATGTGTAAGATTAACTAGATCATTCATTCAAGATTGGCTCTCTCCCGAAGGTTAATTTCCTCTGATTTCCCATTTTTGTCTTCCTTTTTCCCTTCAGCAAACTTTACTTAGCACATATACCAAGAAAAGTGATATTTTCAGACTTCTTTGTTCAATATTCAAACCAAGTCAACTCCCCTCTTTAGCCTTTGAATTCAAGAAAAAGACACACCAAAATGTATCAATGTGCTTCAACAGAAGAAATAGTAAGACATTAAATTGGTAGACTAAGACTAGTGCTAAGCAGCAACAACTTCAAAAGGCTTTCCCCTAACTGAAATTACTGCAAGTTTTCATCTTTAACTGATTTTTACTGATAAGCAGCTAGCTTGAAAGCCAACAGAAGGAGACTCTACGACAAACATTAGAAACAGCATTCAGTTTTCAAAAACCCTAGCATTTAGGGATTCCTTTGTGCAAAAGGTAAATGTGTTGTTGTGCTCCATCTCTGGGAAATTTCTCTGTGGGCACAGAGTTACAGTGAAAATGCTCACCAGTCTATGACCACTTAATATTAAGTCATAGCTGACTGGCATTTTTATCTAGCAGAATACATAGCAAGATCCAATGGAGGGAATATTAAATTGGACAGATTTTAATTAAAGATAATGCAGACATTTTTAGTAACCATAAAAAAGACTCCAGAAATTACATGTCATTTCAAGCCCTGAAATCAAAACCATACTCCTGTTCCAAAAGCTCTTTTACAAATCGAGGAAAACTTATGGTTTCTATTACACAGGAAGTTACAGAAGATAAGCACAGTACTCTTCAATAACCTTAAAAAATGTTATTTTGCAAGTAGGAACAGGACAAAAGTTATAGATCTTACTAAACATTCTCAAAATGTACCTTCTTCCAACCTTCATCATTTACACTTTCTTTGTAGAAGACAGAAGAGGGCGAGGATAGGAAAAAACTCATAGAAAAATCCTCAAGTAGTATATAAAAATTGTAAACAATTAAAATTCCTACTAACAAAGCTGAGTGAGTGAAAGATTAAGACTCAGTTGTGCTGTAGCTGGAGATTAAAATAATCCCATTCGGCATAAAACTGTGTCTTTATAATTCATCATTTGCGTTCGTCTCTGTGATCTTATTGGTATCACATAAAGCAAGGTGGTTCACAATTCACTGTGACAATGCCCATAGATACAATATTGTATTTATGACCTCTGCTTGTCACTGTAAGAATGACGGGTTGATCAGATACTAACTAGAAACTGTAAAATTCTTTCTTACAGTTCTGAGCTGTATTCCTCCCTATTTCACATTCTTCTGATATCAGAAAGAATTTTTCTGCCACAATATACCTACACAGAGCACACCAATTCTCTTCTTTTTGTCATAACCACCATAGGATGCATGTGTTTCAGGGTATTTCTGTAGATGTGCGAGCATTTAGAGGAGGGAATTTAGCATGTTAACATTACATACACACCAATTAGCAAGAAGGTCAGTTTCTGAGAAAACCACTTTCAGAGTTTTTCCCATATGGCTTCAGACAGGCACTCAAGGTACAGAACTGACAGTTCTGTCAAGAATTTTAGGTACATAATTTCACCACCTGCATTTACACACATCATTATATTAAGCAATGCTAACCAAAAGCTGTAAAAATCTTATCCTGCTTGGCAACACAGGAGTTTTATCTTTCCATTATGTATATTTTAAGGATACCCTGAACAGTTTTCCAAAACAAGAAAGCTATGCAGCATTTAGCTTGATCTGCCTTTAAAACA
This sequence comes from Atrichornis clamosus, assembly GCA_013400975.1. NCBI lineage: Eukaryota > Metazoa > Chordata > Aves > Passeriformes > Menuridae > Atrichornis > Atrichornis clamosus. Next base: position 116,619 of record WBMZ01003005.1, read on the forward strand.
GAGATTTGCACAGAATACCAAAACACATACAGAGAACATAATATTAGGGGGAAGAGGGAAGTGGAGAAAAGCAACAAAATTGATGAAAAACTGCCGTAAGAATTCAGAGTGAACCCTACTAAAAATCTAGCTCTTCTTTGCAGAGATGAAAAAATACATTTTAATCTGATCAATGTGTCCTCATTTTTAAACTGATATATTATCAAGCAAAGACTTAAAAACTGGATCAGATCAAACTATTATGACTGGCCTATCATTCAAAAGGCCAAACTAAGAACATGCTCAAAGGAAAAAAATTATACAAATACCACCATTCTGATTGACTAGGATTATACTATCAAGAGAAATAATATAATAAAGGGACTGTCATATAAGTAATGATTCAAAGAACCAATTAATGTAACAGCAAAATATAAATAATTAATAGCCACGTGCAGATGAAGACTGCCAATAATTCAGTGAAGAAAAATGAAAGATGAAGTGAGTAACAGTATTAAACAGTATAGCCTTATTTTAACTCTACAGTTTTTATTAATTTCTCAAGTCAGGAACATTCCTATCTACTAAGCAGTCTGCACAAAAAATTTCAGAGCCTCAAAAATGAACAGTTTTTCTCAAACAATTAGAGACAGTGTTCAATATGACACAGAAAATTTCACCTAAACAGTATTCTAGGAAATAGTTGTTCTGCTGCTCTAACAAACACAATTTGACTTGTCATCTTAATGAAGGTATCAACAAGCACAATACCACCTACACATCTTGCGCCAAACTGATAGACCCGGAACTCAGAATACTAGGTTTTTAACAACTTGTTCTTTGCAGGTGAGAAAAGAATCTAGTTTAGGTGAAATAACATGTCAATACACAAATCTGTAAGAAATGATTTCTCCCAATAACTGTGGTCTTGAGTCCAAATCTGAGCACTTCTGTAAGCCAAAAGATGCACTACACTCTCAAAAATGGCAGTCAATTTTAAAAATAATATTATGAAATAATAAACCTGGACACTCAGCTACCCACTAGTTTTGACCATAAGTTAATCAATCCCACAGGTTCCAAAGTTTTCTTAATGTGCAAACCATATCCCTAATCAAAAAAAAAAAAACCTGCCATTTTTTATTGTCTTAAAACAAATGGAAGACTATTGCCCAGTCCTTCTTATGTACACAACAGAAAAGATATTTAGTGACAGCATTTCAGTACTTCCAAAACAGAAAACTTCTAAGTATCGTGTGTCAGAAAAGAAGTATTTTACCACATGGATTTTAGTAAAACACAATAAAATTCCAAATAGATCTTTCTTGGTAACTTTGTAAACTCTGTCCTATGAGGATGTGCAGGGAAACTGTGTACATGTTGGATCAGAACTATGCTCTCAGTAATGCTAATCATGACCCTGATTTTGCACTTGAATCCACACAAGCAATCCCACGTATATATCCACCAAAGCTGCCTTAAAGAAAAGTCAGAGATGCTAATGTACAGAGAAGCACATAGTAAGCGAAAGTACAAAAGAATCACATATAAACTGAATTTTAAATTCATATGTCATGCCACACACCACCTGAACAGACCAGCAACAGTCCCTACCTAATATGTAGTGATAACCAAAAAGTCTGTATGTATTTTTAAAAGAATATGAACCATAAAAAAACCCCTCAACAACCAGTATTCACAGACTCATAGAATGGTTTGGATTGAAAGAGACCTTTGAAAATCATCTAGTCCAACTTCCCCACCATGGGCTGGAACATATTTCACTAGATCATGTTGAACAAAGCCCTGGTAAAACGTCTCTCTCAATTTCTCTCATAAACCTCCTTTAAGTACTGAATGGCTACAACAATGTCTCTCTGGAGCCTTCTCTTCTGCAGGCTGAACAATCCCTCCTCTCTCAATCTGTCTTCACAGCAAAGGTGTTCCTACCTATGTATCACTTTAATGGTCCTCCTAGGGACCCATTTCAATAGGTTCGAGTCTGTCTTGTGCTGGGGGCCCCCACAGATGGATGCAATGCTCCAGGTCAGATCTCAGGAGAGTAGAGGGGAGAATCACCTCTCCTAACCTGCTGGTCATGATTACTTTTTTACAGTCCAGGATACAGCTGGATTTCTGCGAGTGCACATTGTTGACTTGCACATCAAATTTTTCATACACCAGCATCCAAGTTCTCCTTCTGCAAGGCTCCTCTGAATACATTCATTACCCCAGTCTTTTCCATACCATGGGATGGTCTGGTCCAGGAGCAGGACCTTGCACTTAGCATTATGAACCTCATGAAGTACACACAGACCATCTCCTCAAGCCCATCAAGATCCATCCGGATGACATCTCTTCCCTCTACCTTATCAACTGCACTACTCAGCTTGATGTCATCCACAATACTGCTGACAGTGCATGCAACTTAATGTCAAGACATGATCCTAGTACCTTTATTATAAAGTCACCACATAAAGAATTAATATTCCCAAGTCTATTTCATACTCTATTTACATTAGTTTCCCCCAAAATACAACAGAAATATGTCAGAGACAGATAATACGAAGGATGACAAGCAGGAAACTTTCATGGAATTAGTGAGAAGTCACACACAATGCAGTTTAAAATAAAAACAAGAAAGACCACAGTCTTATTTAGTATTTCTCACAATGAAAAAGGGGATATGCTTTAAAAAATCAAAAGATAACGGCTATGCTGTTTTTAAAACACATCAACACATATCACTTTTCCCTCAAGTGGTAGAAAATTAAAAATCAGGCAAGTACACAGACTGAAACCTCCAGCTTCATTAAGTAGGATATTTGGCAAGTGAGAAACAATAATCTTTGAGAGGGCAAGATAAATTCTAAGTCCTGATGTGAGGCATAAGTTTCCATCAAACAGATTAACTTGAGGATTCCATCCTTAGGCTTTCATCCACGGTGCAAAGGACAGGGCACCCAACAAACAGATTTTCTGATTCAGTACCGTAACTCCTATATTCCTGGAATCTGAACCACAAACAAAATGACACGGTACACTTGACCGAAAAAGCCTCATTATGAATCCAACATCAGCCATACACAGAGGACAAATAAACCAGTCTTAAGAAACCCATACAAACAAACAAAAGAAATCCAAACTGCCCCACCAAGCATCAATCCTCAAGATTCCTAAGGAAAGCAAATATAATTCTTATCTCCAAGACAGGCAAGGAGGAGGACCCCAGGAACTAAACGCCTGTCAGCCTCACCTCAGTCTCTGGCAAGATGATGGAACAACTGGTCCTGGAAACCATTTCTAGTCAGGAGAAGAACAAGGTGATTTGCTGTAGTCAGAATGGAGTCACGATTGGGAAGTTAATTCACACTTGACCAATTTAATTCTACAATGAAATGACTGGCTTGATAGACAAGGTCAGTGGCCTGCCTTGATTTCAGGGAGGCTTTTGGCACTACGTCCCATACATAAGATCTTCATAGACAAGCTGGGGATGTATGCTCACGATGCAAACAGAAAGGTGGGCTGAAAATTGGCTGAATGGGTGGCAGAGGAACAAAGTCTAGGTAGAGGCTAGTAACTAGAGCATACCTTAGGGGCAAATACTGAGTCCAGTTTTCTTCAAGATCTTCACCAATGATCCAGATGATGGGACAGGTGCACACTCAGCAAGTTTCCAGATGACCCAAAACAGGGAAGAGTGGCTGATACACCAAAGGGTTGTGCTGCCATCCAGAGGGACCTGGATAGGCTGCAGAAATAGTCTGAAAGGAACCTCATGAAGTTCAACAAGAGGAAGCAAAAAGTCCTGCACTTGGAGAGGAACAATCCAAGCATCAGTACCAACTGGACACTGTCCAGCTGGAAAAGAGCTTCATGAAAAAAAAAAACCTGAGGCTCCTGGTGGACACCAAGTCAAATATGAGCCATCCTGGGCTCCATAAGGAGCACTGCACACAGGCTGAGGAAAGAGATCCTTCCCCTGTACTCAACAATGGTGAGGCCCCAACTGGAGTAGTATAACCAGTGCTGGGCTCCACAGTATGAGAGAGCCATGGACACACTAGAGAGTGTCCAGCAAAGGCCACAAAGATGACGAAGGGATTGGAGCACCTCACTTATAAGAAAAGGCCAACAGAGTTTTTTACCTCCTTATCTGAAGGGAAGCTGTAAAGACTGAGCTAGGCTCTTTTCAATGATGCCCAGTGATAGGACAAGAGACAACAGGCACAAACTGAAACACAGGAGGCTCTCCCTGAACACACTAAAACACTTAGGCACTTTGAGGGTAACCAAGAACTGGTACAGGTTACCCAGGGAAGTGGTGGAGATTTTTAGGTGCTATCTAGACATGGTCCTATCAGCTGGCTTTAGATGACCCTGCTTGAGAAGGGCGGTGGATCAGATATACTCCAGAGGTTCCTCCCAACTTCAACTATTCTGTGATTATGTTGCTGGTAAACTTATGATAATATAAACGTCATATTCTGTTTCTGTATGTAATACTGCTTCTGAAAGAGAATGAACAACATATATTGGGAACTCATATATGGCCACGTAAACAAAAACGAATACAGAGGGCATATTTATAGGATCAATTGGTTCATGTGTTATACCCATATATACATGTTGCAAGGGTATTAATAATTCAATAAATATCTCTTTATACAAAAAAATAAGTTTATATAATTTCTAATTAAATGTAAATACCTAAATTGTATACCTAATCTAAAAAGCAACCACTCTTCTGTAGGTATTTTTCAGGCTCCTAACTTCTTTTTTACTTTAATTGAAGAGATGATCATGAACTTTTACAGCAAATTGGCTACTAGAGCATGTACCGTAAGTAAGAGAATATTTTGCCCACTATTTCTCAAGGTACAGAAAGATAATACAGCAAATACATGCCGATATGCAGATACATTAGAATGTTGAAGAGAACGGTGCAGTCACCTACTGCACTTGTAAGACATTACAAGGAGATTCACAAGATTATAAAGAGATAGCAAGATGTTCTTCCACTATACTGCAATTTCTAAAATATTTTATTTCTGTATGTTTTGTTAGCAGAATAAATTATTTATTCAGCAATTAGTTTTGTGAACTTAAAAGGAAAATTCTCATGAACTTCAAGTTTACTGGATTAATACTTCAGAGACTTTCAAAACCAACTGAGAAAGCAAATTCAAGTTCAAACTAAAATTACACTCAATTACAATTACAAAATTAAACTCAATTACACTCAAAATTACTAATATGTACACTCAAACTGATAATCAAGCTGTTATCTGGACAAAAAGGCAGGATTTAAGCATATGTAGAGGCACACACCTGTATTTAAACCTGCTTTCCCACTAAAAAACAAGTTAATTGCACTATGATATTTTTGCAGTTGCAGACAATGGTTTAAAACTTCTTTATATGGGATGCAATGAAGTAGGAAAACACCATTTCATTAGGAGATGGTGCTGAAGTTAGAAAGAACCTCCAAAGACGTAACATACACCAGACACATTGTATGTTGCAGGGCTCACAAAACTCCAGACAAGTAACAGAGCAATGTCATTCCCAAACCAGGTCACAGAAGGACCACAAGTGTGTATGGTACAAGCTGCAAATTAAAGAGGATGAAAAGCGTTTTTATTAGTTTCTCATATGCTGAAGACCCAGGAGCCAAATATGTATTAACCCATAAGTCTGCCTGAAGAAAATTTTTGAAGACAACTGCTTTGTAGGCTGTCTTCAGAACTGCGTTCCATTTTGCACACAAATACTGTATTTTGAAAAGTCAACCTTATAACCTTTCATTATTTCACTTGGTTTTCAAATTACTCACCTTCTTCAGCGGACAGTCATACCAGCCTATACACTTGCTGTGCACTGACCATGTAAACTTTGGGACTTGTACCCTTGGCATTGGTAACATTACCTCAAAAAAAACAGAAGCCCAAAATATCTTGCTAACTCAACATTTTTTTGCGTACTTACACTACCAGGAGCTTACTCTGTTAGGTTCATGAGCTAGTATAATTTTGTGTATCAGAATCCTACAAGTTTTGCGTCTAAAATTACCCAGTTTTACAAAGGATCAAGTTTAAGTATTTTGAAAAAAATCAACTGTGGTGCAATTCAGAGTATCCTTAGTCTGTTCCATCTTGTCTTCTCAGAACGTGAATTTTACACCTAAGCGAAATTCTGGATTTATTTCCATGTAAACCGGCTGGTATAAATTATGTTGTTCTAGTTCTGTCAGTGCATCATGTGTACTTAATATATACAATTTATTTTCTATTTTATTTTACTAACCAAATCATAAAGTAACAAACTGAATCTTATCCCAACAAGATATACAACAACTATAAAAATAAAGTAAGAATAATTTAATCCATTTTTCACAATTCTTTCTAAAAATTTTATCCTGGCTGAAACTGGTGTGTTCTATATGCAGTTCTTATTGTATATAAGGCTTATTATGAACCAACAAAATGATGCTATTATACCTTCTCAGAGATATAGACATCTGTGCCTACAGATACAATAAGACTTTCACAGCATGTAGAAAGTTTTACCTGGTAATAGGCACAAAGAAAGCAAGATTATTATGACATCATAGAAAAGCACTTCAAAATTGTAATAAGTATCTCACAAAATTCACTACCCAACCACCTTACAAAATTAAACATGGCAAGAGCTCAGGTACAAGTACACAAAATCACCTGGATGATGAGCTAAACCAGCACAAGTGCTCATGAGCACATTGTTCCCTTGCTCTATTGTAAAGCCTGTTAACAAACACTTCCAAACAGTAAGCAGGTTGCTAATAGTGCATATATAGCCAGGTTCCAACATTTACAGCAGCTCAGCTAACACGCAACATCTCTTTAAGACAACTGAATTCAGATGTCCTGATCAAATTTATTTAGTACCTAATAAGTACCCTGGCCTGTCACAAACTTTGCACCTTAGTTTAAACTCCTTGCTTTAAAACAAAGTAATACAACTTTGTTCTCTCTTAGAAAAAAATCCCACATTACCTTCTGAGGGGTCAAAACCCTCTGCCTGAACTTTTCAATCGTGTCTTGACCTGCAGCTGCCCATGTACTAGCAAATACTTCGGCTTTGTCTTGATCCAGGTGAATGCTTTGTAGCTGCTGTTGCAATGAAGCAGGCTTCAAATTATGATAGACTGCCTGTTAAAGGAAAAATAACTGTTGCTGAGTACTGTTCTACAAGTCATACCAGATATGTTCTATCACAAATGGCCACTGTGTTCACACAAGACTTTTACTAGCAACTCTACTGGGGGACTACATGCATCCTGTTCATCTTAGCCCTCTAACCTGAAGACAGAAAAGTGTGACTATCTCAAAATGCAATGTTACAAATTACTCTCTTCAGTATAGACAAACCATGAAAAAACTGCGGATATAAGCCAAATCTAAGTATATGTACAGGTTTCCACTGTATATAATGCCAAAGCAGCTATCACTTAAAGGGCTTTGAAGCCAATTGTGACTGTAAAGAAAGGACAACTTTTCCAAATTCACAGTATTCAAGCAAATGTAAACTATGAAGTAATATTCTGAAAAAATAAGAACAGTTTGCCTAAACTGAGTGAGTTTGATTATATCTCCCTATTAGTGTCAATCTTTTGTGGCACACACTCTATATGGTAAGCTGCTCTTCACTTTCAGAATATGACATGTCACCACCAGGCTGGGGAAAAAAACATAAACAACATATGTGGCAAAGACAATACAACAGTCTTTTTATCTATACTGTATCCATAGAACAAAGGGCTGTTTAAAAAGTTATGGTCTGACAGATCAAATAGCTGGTCTAAGACGCACAGCTATCACAGCAGGAACACAAAGAGTTCTCATACAACATGTGGTCCACCTGGGACTCTTTTTTTTTTTTGGCAGATATTAATATTCTTCCCTCTCTTTTTTTTAAATGCAAAAGAAGCAAGGCCTACAGGCAAAGTAACTGCTTTTTCTGTTCATCTTCAATAATTATAATATAAATTAAGCAGTCTGAGGAAATTAGGACCAGGCAATAAACAGGTAGTTCTGCTGGTTTGCTGTGATGAAAATTCAAAATTCCAGTCTGGAGATGACCTCAGGTTTCATCTTGATTTTTTGGTGACTGTGAGCCATGGGGAGGACTGTATGTTTTACTTCTAATGCAAGGGACTGCGTTAACTAAATGAACTGATCATAAATTGACATTTGTAAGAAAGGACCAGATTCAAATCTCACAACAGACCATCACTATGCATGCCTTCTGCACAGACTACCTTTCTACGTATTTGCATGAAATGGGTGGATAACATCACAGGTGTGACAACTTTTAAAAGTTACCCTATTTACCAGGTACACAATGACTTCCCAATCTTAGTAGAGGCAGACTGCGAAACTAGAAAACGTGCTCTGTCTAGAAGGTGAGTATACTATGCCACACCATGCAGTAAATACTAGAGCTACATCAGGTGTGCCTGTTCACCTCAGTACAGACTGCTTCTGTGCATGAAAATTCTTCATAACTGACTCTTAAAGTAACTTAAGCTGCACTCAATAATATCATCTAGTATTTACCTTATAAGAACTAAAAAATTGCACAGCTGTCTTTATACATTGAATGAGAGGGAAGACTGTATCTCATAACTATCAACACTTCTCTTGGAGTCACACATATGTCACTTCTACCATTAACATTTACATTAGCTGGAAAATCACTCCATAAAGGCAACTAGTCCCCTTCAAATCAGAGAGGCATGAAAAGAAAAGCAGTAAAACCATGACCCCGAAACACACATAATATACTACAGATATTTCACTACAGTTTTCACTAATTCCTTTTTAACTTCTTTCATATTTTTGAAACCTAGAGTTGGATTAAAAAAATTATTTATCAATGCGTAATGATGAAAACAAAATACCTGTTCCAAAATGAAGGATATAGTTTCAAGAACCAGATGAAGATCTTGTTTTTCCAATGAAAAAGCTACTTGAAGTTTTTCTTCCTCCTCTTCACTGAAGGTACTTTCAGCCTGAAGCACAAAAATGATTAGTCCTGACATTCCATTTAAAGACCAAGAACATACTTGTCAAAACAAAAGCTTTCACCCCACCTTTATGCCTATCCAGTTGTTTCTAAACAGAAATTCAAAGCAAAGCTCTTTTCCAACAGAAAAATACAATGCAATTCCTTTCACTGAAAATCAAAATTAAAAGCCAACTCAGTACCACAGCATCACTTGACATACATCAGAAGAAAATGCTTTCTCTTTCCACCTCATAGACACTTAAGAAATACTCTTCTTTCAATTAGCAGATCATCTCCAAAAACCTCTTATAAATAAAAATAAGACAAGTACAAAGTGCATTACTTAAACTAGACCCTAGAGAAAACAGAAGGCAAAACTGTAGTGAAGTTAGTTATGTATGCTTCTTCCATTCTGGATACTCTTCTAAAAACCACCCATGCTGTTAACAAAGGAAATAAAGACCTAATGTATATTTATTTTGAATGTCAAATTTCAATTTACAGCCTACTGTATTACTGAAGACAATTGAAAATGTTCTGTATTTTTAAAATATAGCAGCTGTACTTATTATACCACAGCAAATTAAATAGTAATTTAAAATGCGCATATTGCTTTAAGATGTAATTACTGACAAATCTGTAATACAGACATCAAAACATCACATTTAGACCGCTTAGTAATCCAAAACTGCAAAGCTACAAAAGCAAAACAATTCAACTGTCAAAATAAAAAAATGAGGTAATTACACAAAACTTTCAATGATCACAATGTTTGTAACAAGAGTATCAAAATGGAAACATAATTTGAATCATTAGCTGTCAGAAGGAAACACAGAGCTCCAAATGTTTGCTTTGTTAAGGCAATGAAGTTCATTTGAAGTTTCCATCAATTTCAGTTGCCCTACTGTTAGATGCTCTAGAAAGGTCAGCAGAACTATTCATTAGATTGAGTGGACTAAATTACAAAAACTATTTCAGCTCATGTAAATGCCCATTAAAACCGTGAAGAACTACTAAAATGCTATGGAGTAGTAAAAAAGAACAAACCAAACAAATAAAAATTAGTGACACTTTTCAGTTACCAAACAGTTAATATTCAGGCAAAACAACTGAGAAAACCCTCTGTAATTACAGTGGCAACCAAGCAGCATCCATGTTAATAGGAGTAAAAAACAACCGTTGAATCAAATGAATCCTTACAGTCTCAGAATTATAACCTTTAATAGATTTGTAGTTTTTCCGTGGTGCTCCTGTAATACTTTACCACTTAGTCTGTATGTATACGTGCATAGAAAACAAATTCTGTTTTTTTTCTTTGATACTTTTTCTGAACACAAAGCAAGGGAATAAACAAAATCTGACAATGAAAGACAATGAAACTAATAAAATATTTCTGGTGTAAGATCCATTTTACAGTTTCCCCCGCAATATTTATTACAAAGTTTAGATATAGTCTCCATTTGACATTTTAGCACTGTGCAATGAAACTTACTACTGATTAACTTTTTTTTTTTTTTTAATTCTGCACTTAAAAACATCTTCTGTAAAGGTGACAGAAATATTCTCTAAAAGCTCTGGACTTAATTTTTAACTTCAATTCTACAGGTGTCCTTGGTTATGGACATACAGAAATGCAGAAATATAAATAAAATATGCATTTAGTGTTTCCCTCCTGTTGTAAAATGTGCAAAATGTCAAATTTTATTACAAAAGCATGTTTTTGATGTTTGATCTTTGCACACTTTCAAGCCTAAACAATAAGAAAGTTGGCTTAATCCATGAAACAGAGAGCAGCTAATAAGCTCTAAGTGATGTGCTGGTGTTAGACAAATTAGTTGTTGGTAGAATTGCCTTGTTAAAGTTTAGGGCTTGACATGCTTCAATGACCTCAGACCTAGGGGAAGGTTACAAAGCTTGGGAAGAAGGATGTACCACTGATAGTGGACACAAAGAATGCAGGATTTATGGGCCTCAAGGACATTTGGCAAAACTCCCAAGACAAGGAAAAAATTAATAAACCCAATTCAGCAACTGTGCTGAAATCAGCTCTTTCTGGTAGAAGGTAATTCTGGCAAGGGGATGTTCAACCTCTGACTCACAGACCACCAATCCAAGAAGCCCCCAGACTCAAAAGAGAAAGACTGAGCATGCAGGCCAGTTAGCATGGGAAGCGAGAGAATTATTAACCAGTGGAAGACAGAATACTAATTAATAAAAACTATTTACTTGTTATCAATAAACACTAATTCCTTTGTTTGTTAAAATGCATAAATAGGAAAAAGTTTTGATGGTGGTTGGGGCTTGACTTGTGGAATACCAGGCCTGCCCAATTCTTAAATAAATAATCAATGTCTCTCTTGAGATAGGTAATTATCGGCTTTCAGCAAACGAGGTAACAAATCCGATTTTTGTGGACAGCACTTGTGAGAGCAAGAGCAGAGTTTGCACAAAAAACCAAAGAATATGGATGTCCTCTGAGGCACCAACACCTAGAGGCGGTGGGTTATAAAAACATCACTCGTTCTCACGCCACTGGCTACCAGCTTCTATTTCATCCACCTAAAACAGTTCTGAAGAATAAGAGAACGAAGATTTAAATTCCTTTAAAAAACAGGGAAATTCAGGCTCGGAAGCCGCGCAGCCCAAGCTCCGGCTAGGCCCAGCCCCGTAGCCTCCCAGCACCGCCGAACAGAGGCTCTCGCCCCGCCCCCGTGTGATACGGCCCCCGCGGGCTCCCCGCGCCCCGCCAACCTTTAGGTGCAGCTTCTGGAGAAGGCGGGAGAGGAGCCGCGGAAACCGGCCTGGGTCCACAGCGTTGAGCAGCGACACAGCCCTGCGGATGCTGGGGGGAAGGAGAGAGGAGGGAGTCAGAGGGGCCCAGTCCACGCTGCGCCCTGGCACCACTGCGGGACTTGCTCCACCTCGCCCTGCCCGGCTCGGCCCGGCCCGAAGGGGAAGCGAGGCCCAGCGGGAGTGGCGCCACCGGAGCACTGGTACCTGTCGCTCGCCGGCACGACGGGCGCCGCCATGGCTGTAGCGCGGGCCCGCCCCCGACGGCGGCTCGGCGGCGGCCCAGCGGCACCAAGCGCCTCCTCTCCGCTCGCAGCGAGGACAGAGCGAACCCACGGAATCACGGAATGAATTAGGTTGGAAAAGACGTCTAGGATCATCGAGTCCAACCTATGACCGAGCACCACCATGTCAACTAGACCATGACATTATGTGCCACGTCCAGTCTTTCCTTAAATACCCCCAGGGGTGATGACTCCACCACCTCCCCGGGCAGTCCATTCCAATGGTTAGTCACCGTTTCTGTGAAAAAGTTCCTCCTAAAGTCCAACTTAATACTCGTCGGGTGCAGCTTGAGGCAGCGTCCTCTCGTCCGCTCGGTAGTAGCCCGGGAGAAGATGCCGATCCCCACCCGTGGCTGGCACCTGCGGGAAGCAGCGCGGAGCGACCTGGCGGTGTTTCTCGCAGGGCTTCGCAGCATCAGCCGCTGGAAAGGCTGCGGCTGAACTCCCCGCGGTGGAAGGTTTCAAAGCTGCGGTGGTGCGCACCAGCAGGCAGCGGCGGGCCAGTGCTTATCCTTGAGTTACATCCTTGAGTTCCACACTCTGTGGAACTCCTCAGCCCCTCAAGCTCCACAGGGACATTTCTTTCCCATGTGGGAGTACACAGTCAGCCCTAAAACACGTCATCACGCTTCCTGTTTATACACCATGAACATGTCAAAGCAAGTTGTCACTCTTATGGCAATAGCAAATTGTTCTAGAGGCCATGGAATCTACAATGACTGGCAGTGTTCCCGTCTTCCCTAAATACCTGTGCCCAGGTAATACTCCCAAAGTCCCACCCCATCCCACACCATTTAACTCATCTGCAATAAAGCACAGAGCACACCATGCCTTGTTTCAGGCCGAATGGAAGGTTGTCAAGTCACATGAACAGAACCATTAACTTTCAAGCACTGGATTGTATGTTTCTCCTCCACTTGAATGGGTGCAACGTCTGTGAGATCCATTCCATCAGATTTGGCTGAAATTGAAAAATGGGATCAAAGACAATGGGACAAGCCAACAGAGGAACAGGCAGCATAACTGTGTAAACCTTTTTTTCCTAGGAAGCCAACTAAAAATATTAAAAATCTCCAAAAGACTTTCTGAATGTACCTACAAAGGTTTATAAGATGTGTCATGAAGGTAATAAATGGTAATAAATTATGGAATGCTCAAGAGACGGGTAGGAAAATTTGGAAATTTTTGAGGGTACTATGAAGAAATGTTTTATAAAGATATATGCTGAAATCTTGCCTCTGTTAACTGAAGGGAATTTAGTCAATAGGGTCAACTTCAATACGGTCAGCATTTCAGTCAAACATCTGGAAAGATAATGTCTGTTTAAGTAGACTTGGCCTTAAGAAGCAATTTTTGAAGGAAAAAAAAGGCGGGTGACAGACCTGGCCATACTCCAACAGGAATGTTAAAGTAGAGCATTTCTGGCTAAGACTTCAACAGCATTTGTGCTACACCTTTGTCCTCGGTAACCCAAAATGTTTTTTTATTCCATCTCTATCTGTGCCCAAAATTGTTACTGACTCTTTAAGGCTGAGAGGCACAGCCAGAAACAGAGTCACTGGGCAGGCAGAGGTGGTGCTGGTCCCTTTAAAAAGTTGGAACGCCCAAGCTAAGTGCTCTTTTGTCTCATGACATTTGCTCAAGGCAGAGCCTGTCTCAGGTGGGTTTTTCTGGGCTCACAACAGTAGCAACCCAAACAGCTGCTTTTCACAATCAGAATCTGTTTCAGAGTGAATTTTTCAACACATGTCAACAACATGAAGCTTGAGCCAGTCGGGGCCAGGCCACTGCACATCAGTGCTGAGAGATTGTTGCTGTCCTCCCACTCCCTCTCAGCATACCCACAGCTAAGGAACAGCAGCACCAACACCAGCAGAGTCCAGGAGGATGTTGTGAGACAACACCCGATGAACTGGAGACTGACACTGTGAGACCGGAGTTCCCCGACACCACCAGCAATTCCTATCCTGTTGCGGTGGTTGAAACTGCCACTGTTTTAGGGTTTCCCCCCTCGTTGGTGTATGCTATGGTTTTGCCTTATGGTTCTCCCCCTAAGTTAATGTAATGGTTTATCTCCTGGTTGGTGTACACGCCATTATGTTAATCCCTCTGTCAATCATCCATAAACCCTTACCCCAGTTCTGGAAATTTCTCCCTTGTTCAGTTCCCTGTTGGTGCTGGCTCCCTTTCTCCTCCCTTCTCCTTCCCCTATTGGATGTAACCCTGTCACTCCGCCCTTGGACCCTCACCCCATTGGACCCTGATGCTCTCTCCACCCCCGTGTAAAACCACCTGTACGAGCTGTTCGCTGGCTTTTGGTCCCTGGATTATTTCGGGCATGGATTCCTATTAAACCTCGGAACGCTATACAAAGCACGCTTCCCTTTGTCTCCGTGGGCTCGCTTGGACCGTGCGTGCGTGCGTGCGTGCGTGCGTGCCTGCACCTACCGAGCAGGGAGTGCTTGGTGCATGTGCTGGGGTGATTGAACCCCCTGAGAGTGGCTCCACGAGGGACGCTTCTCAGAAGGCCGCCTTGCGCCTCGACCTCGTCCCCCCCGCACTCCGTTCCCGACCTGAAAAGGCGCAAAGCGGCACTATCTGCCACCAGAACTGCTTCGTAAGCTCCTACCTTTCTGGGAGGGTTTTGTCACCATTTTCCCTTTTTCTTTTAAACCACGCTGCTGGCTTTGGGGACTGCCATCTTAGGAGGGATCACGCTGCCAATTTAAGTTTCTCTTTTTTCCCCAGGGGGGTCCTGGAGATTCAGCAATTTTGTATCTAGTGATTATTTATTGTTATTTTTTGCCTGTTGCCATTTCCCTTGTTAAACTGTGACTTTTTCACTTACAGCTGTGGTTACTCATTTCTCCTCATTCGTGGAAATTGATTGGTTAAATCTATAAGGGGAGATAACTCATTGCAGAGTGTCCACCTCTTAGATTATCTTGAACGAAGATGAACTCTTACCAGTAGGATCCACAGTCACAGTTAGGAATGGCTGTTACATTTTTCAAAGTATTTTTCTGGAATGAAATACAATTATATTCAACTATTTCATCTGGTTTTCTGTACTGTCATAAAACATTAAAAAACAATATTCTTGCAAGAAATGTACTTGGTTCAAAAAGAAAAATTAGTGGTTTGCCCCACACTGAAAACGTCCCACATAACTTCTTGTTGTAGGAAATCTTCCCTGAGAGCAGAATTTTATATAGTTTGTTCGAGCAAACTGAGCAAGGGCAGCTGGAAGTCTAGACAATTGCTTACTTACTTTATAAAGTTCCAGTTGATACAAGTATGGATGTGCCACTCAGGTTTGCTGCCAATTCTATGGTTTTATAACCTGGACCTATTTTAAAGTGTTTTATTTTACACTTTGCTGCAACAAATGAATATTCCCAATGAATAATCAAAAGAATGAACATTAAAAATCAACTGGACAGGATCCTGAGCAACCTGGTCCAGCTGGATCTGCTTTACACAGGAGGTTTGACTTGAGGCCTCTGGATGCTTCTTCCACCCTGTAAAATTCTGTGTTCAGAGTCTCATTGAAGAAAGAGAGGAGAGGGAACACCTGATTGGAAACAATAAATAATGAGTCTAACCTGACAAGGTGCTATCAAGTGCACAATTAAATAATTTTTTATCCTAATACCTTTTCTGTTACTAAAAAAGAATTCAAAAACAATTATGGCTTCTCACACATTCATTCATCTATTATTGGTTTGTATTTGCATCTGTGTTGCAGTTGAGTGTTTTTAAGATCATTTAAAGAATCACTGGCAAAAGTATAGGTAAAAAAAGCTTTAATATTAAAGTTTCTCTACTACTTACTAGATCCTGCTAAGGCACACTGAGGAAAAGCAAACAAAAATCCAATCAATCCAAACCAAAATAAACCTAAAACTATTTGGGGGAGGGAGCAGGAGGTGGATTGCGAGGAGAGAGGGAGACAAAATGATAGGGTAAGGATAAAAGGGAATACAGCCAAAAGGTCCCACAGCACTTAAACTTAACAGTACTTAAAGTTAACAGCATTTAACTTAATTTATAACTTAAACAGTTTAGCAAAGGATTCATACAGGATTTACTATACCACAACATAACTTACTAACAGGTCTAATTGCCGGAGACGGAAATGTTACGGTTAATGGCTTAAACATTGTTATGAAGGACCTTTTGCCCGTTACGGCAAAACTGTATAAAGAACCTGATTTTCACCAAAGCCCACACCTACCTGAAGATGCTTGACTGGAACTTTGGACTGTGAATTAAGCCACCTAAGAAATAACACAAAGGGGACACTGTTGTTCAATTATATCAGGTGTAGCGAGAAGTAAACAAGGCTGATGGTGAAACATAGGGTTTCTTTTGAACACTTAAATATAGAGATTTTAGAGAAATGTTAGTAGAACTCAGCTGGAGTTAATTAAAGGAATTAATGATTAGCCAGGAAGTTGAATGTAGGATAGGCTCTGATTATTTGATATTTGTTTAGCTGTGCTTATAATAGGTAATTAATATTCTTAGAAATTCAAAGGAGAGCCTAGACAGTTACAAATTTCACCCAGATGCAACCTATTCAAAAGCAATAAAGGAGGGAACTGGGAGTCTTCCAAAGTCAAATGTATTGTCAAAAACCAGAGAGGCAAAAAGGTCAAAGGGAGGAAGACAAGTTTTACTTCCTCAAAACCTGCCCTCCACCTCATTTTATGACCACCAACTCAATTTCATTGTAAGAATTGTGCATGCTTAATGACTTGTTAATTTCTATATGAAGCGGTGAATGGGAGGTGTCTATGTTATGAATATGTATTTGTATTTTAAATATGCATTACTGTTTTAGATAAATAGATCCTGTATTGTATTGTGACTTCCAAGCTGTGTGTTCAGGAGTTATCCCCGCAGCTCTCCAGCGCTGAAATAAACATACACTTTCTGACTTTAACGAGTTAGAGAGTCTTTGTCCATCTCAGGTGGATATTGATATTAGATCTATATCCATATTTTAATAAATCAATGGAGAAGAATGTATCCACATATCCAAACCCAGCAGCTCTCCTGAAAATCATCTCTGTCTGGATCTAGGGCAGGGAGAGGCCATTGCCCACAGGCCCATCTGCTGAGGCCAGGTTTGCCAACACACCCCCAACCAAGGAGGTAGGAAGAGAGTTTTGGGTGTGTGGTCTAGTGTCTTAGTTTGAAAGACAGATATTTGCCAAGGAAGGCAGGAACCCTCCTGGAATGGAGGAAATTACTCCCCCCGAATTACTGTAGTTTTGGAAATTACAGGGCTTTTGAGCACAAATGTGGGAAAAGGAATAACAGTTCTTTACTTAAACATGTATGTATGACACAACAGAACAAACAACAACAATAGCAACAACAAAAACCAGTAACAGACTCCGTGACTGTCACGTGGTGTCCCCTGTGGTGTAGTTATGGCCACACCCGACAGGGGGCACTGGTGAGGCAGGGGAGGCAGGGAGGCTGCAGTCCAGTGGAAAGTGGTGAATGCAGTCCAGGCTGAGGGCAGTTGTCCTCTGGAGATCCTGCAGTTCCCTTGGATCTGCCGAGACAATGCCGGAGAGAGTGGATCCCAGGGTCCAGGAGCCTTGATAATATTCCTGCAGGAATGTCCTGTACCTCCCGCAGGGCAGAGCATTTCACAATGGGATGATGAGTCACAAGGTAATTTGGGAATCCTGAGTGGTAGGGTCATTACAGCTGCCCCTTGTCCGTGCTGGTACATTAACCTAGATGGCCCCCTCAGTATGGGTGTGATTATTGTTCATGCTTCCTGGGGTAAACTATCCCAGCTGTGTCTTTTGTGAAGACAAAAGGAACCCTACCTCACCACAGGGTTTTCCTCATCTAACACTGAGCTTGCAGTCTGAGGAGCAGAACATGCACTGGGCAGTTGTTGCAAATGACCTGTCATTAATAGCTCATCAGGGCTAATGCAGATGGAGTAGAATAGTCTTCATTCCCATACTGAATCCAGGACACCTAGTCAGAGGCAGTGAACACCTATTACACAAACTGGCTTAGCTGTAAAACCCCCCACCCTGGAAGGCCGCATCTATAGGACATTCATGTGAGGGGCAGCTGAGGAGGTGTCATAAACCATCTAAGACCCCCAAAGTGCCCCCCAGACTCATTCCTGAGGCCTTGCACCAGAGCACTACATGTGATGCAAATAGATGCAACCAATTCAGAGTCTGTTGCAAAAGAAAATGTCAAACTTACCCCACCCTGAGGGAGGTACCTGGGCATTCCCACCTGTCTTAAACGTGTATTAATCCATTGGACTCTATGTTTTTTGTGGGACCCCCACCAAAGAGACCAGATTGGGAGAATTAACGGGGCATCATTGGAATCCAAGGAGTGGTGATATTTTCTAATCTGTCTCCACTTTACTCTCCCCATCTAATCCCCTCTATTTCCTATTTCTTCCCTTTCTCTCTTTCTCACATTTACTGTTAAATAAAATCCATACTATTGACTTTGTCATATGGTCTAATTTGCACCTTAATTGTACCTTAATTCAGGCAGAGACATTGCTAATAATTTTGATAACCAGATCATAAAACTAACTTACATATCTAAAATAGTTAAGGATGTAGGAGAGCAGCATTTCTCCCACATTTGACTTAGCGCATGCACACTAATACGCACACAAATATAGAGGTGGTGCAAGGTACCTGTGAAAAATTCCCCTTAAAGGTAGTGAAATACATCAGATGCATTTCCATCCTATCAACAGGTGAAAGGTCAAGCCTAGAGGAGTGGAGGGGATCAGCCCAGGATTCGTCCTCTTTCGACAATCCTCCAAGTGTAGAAAATTAAGAGTTTGCAGACTCTGAGTGGCCCCACTCAGAGGGATTTTGCTGGTTGCCACCCACTGTGTCCAGGAGAGCTCAAAAGGTCTCATTTTGGACACTGTTCAAAGGGCCACAAGAGAGTGGGCTTTGGTCATAATGGTGTCCCATCCTGGCCACACTTCAGGTCAGAAACTTTCTTTGAAAGTTTGAAAACAAGAGTATTATCCCACTTGTGTTGTTGTACAGGCAGAAAAAAGTTTCCAAGGCTGTTCATAAAAAAAAAAACAGGAGCTCGTTAGATAGCACGAGTTCCTGGGAGCAGATTTTGGTTTTGATAAGCTCGAGAGAAGCTCAGCCGAGGTGCTGCTTGTCAAAGCCGAGGCCTAACAAGCATTTCTCAGATCATAGTGCAGCCTAGGGGGAGAAGGAGGTCTGCATCACCACAACCCATGACCCATTTTTTCAATGTGAATAACAGGTTTCTTTCAGTGAGCTAATGATACTACACAATTTAATGCATTTTATCAGTTGTTTTCACTATCCGTCTAGTTAAAACATACTTTGACTCAAAATGTTCTACTTAGACATGCAAATGGATGTTGTATAGGCTTTTGGATTAATTTGCTCATGACCCATGACAAAATGTTAGGTATCAGTGAGACTTCAGAGCACTTAGCTCCTGCTGAATATTAGGAATCCTGCTGCCTCGCAGAAGTCTTGAAAAGTTCAGTTTTCCCTATTTTGCCTTTTCAGAAATTGAAGAATATATTTTATTCTTTCAACGTTTTGTCTGCGCTCAAGCCTTTCCTTTTTCTGTCATTTTCATGTCTGTTATTTTTCCTTAATTCTGAAGCTACACACAAAAGAACACACTGAACTTCTTCAAGATCTGACTTGTACAATATCCCTGGCAATGTATATTGACTAAATAGTTATTCTACAACCCAGTAAAAATAAACTACTAATGTTTTGTGTATATTTTGACTTGTAACCTCCAAGTGGCTTAAGCAGTTGAAGTCAGCAAACTATAAATTTGTGTGGCAGGGATTGAATTGTGCCTTTTACCTAGTGTTAAATATCTCAACTTTTGAAACCTTGTTGAGAAAAAGTTTTTTAATACGTGTTCTAAGTGCTTCAATTAAATTACAACTATCAGAAATAAATACCCCTCTTGCTATCTGTGACTTCTACCATTATGAAACAATCAGTCATTCTGCTGCATGAGTAATTTCCTTAAAACCTCTGGAACTACTTGGATTTTGTTCTGAAAGAATATGCTGGTTCATTGTTTGCTATTTTTGTCGTTATATGACAGCATTCATCAGTCATGTGAAAGGAGTGAGTTTGTTTGGGGGATACAGTTCTTCACAGTAGAAATCAGTGTTGTGCATCCTATGCTAATAAAAGGCATCTGTGAGCAGAAAGGGGATTCACCTTTGGACAGTAGACCTTAATTTATCCCATTATAACACAAATAGATATGATTCTATAAGGAATGGTTATTCATACATTTGCACCTGAGTAGAATCAGCCTGGCAGAGTCAGACCAAAGGAGAAGAGATGCATTGCCCTCTGCAAATGATAAGACAGGAAATTTGCTTGTGGTTAATGCAAGTATAATGTTCTAACTAATATTTAAAGTTGCAGTTGTCTCAGACCTGATATATCAATTTTTCAAATAGACTGGGATGAAATAAAATAGTCCATGAAAACATGAATACTTTGTTTTAAAATGTTTGGAGATCATGAGTAAGGTGTCAAAGAAAAATTGCAATCATTAGCTAAGAAACTCACAGAATTGCTAGGGTTGGAAGAGATCTCTGGAGATGATCTAGTCCAACCCCATTGCCAAGCCAAGGTCACCTGGACCAGGTGACACAGGAATGTGTCCAGGTGGATTTTGAATATCTCCAGAGAAGGAGCCTCCACGACCAGCCTGTTACAGTGCTCTGCCACCCTCAGTGTTAAAGCTCTTCCTCATGTGATCCTTCTGTGTGTTAGTTTATGGTCATTGCTCCTTGTCCTGTTGCTGGGCACCACTGGAAAGAGTCTTGCACCATTCTCTTGGCATCCACTTTTGAGATAGTTTTATGCATTAATGAGATACCTTCTTGGTCTTTTCTTCTCCAGATTAAACAGTCCCAGTTCCTGCAGTCTCTCCTCAAGAGACATGCTCCAGACCCCAAATCATCTTTGTGGCACTTCGCTAAGCCCTCTCTGGTAGCTTCTTATCTTGTACTGAGGAGCCTAGAATTGAACAGAACACTCCAGATGTGGCCTTATCATGGTCAACTAAAGGGGTAGGATCACCTCCCTTGACCTGTTGGCCACACCCTTCCTGATACAACCCAGGATACTACTGGCCCTCCTGGCCACAGGGCAACTGCTGGCTCATGGTCAACTCGTCATCCACGAAGACTCCCAGGTCCTTCTCCGCAGAGCTGCTCTCCAGTAGGTCAGCCCCAACCTGTACTGGTACTTGGGGTTATTCCTCCCCAGGTGCAACACCCTACACTTGCCCTTGTTGAACCTCATCATGTTTCTCTTTGCCCAACTCTCCAGCCTATGAAGGTCCTGCTGAAAGTCAGCACAGCCCTCAGGTGTATCAGCCACTCTCCTCAGTTTTGTATCATCAGCAAACTTGCTGAGGGTACCTTCTATCTCTTTGTCCAGATCGTTGACAAACAAGTCGAATAAGATTGGACCCAGCATTGATCCTTGGGAAGCACCGTTTACTATAGGCCTTCAACTTGATTCTACTCTGCTGATCACAACCCTCTGAGCTCTGCCATTCAGCCAGTTCTTGATCCATGTCACTGTACATTCATTTAACCCACATTTCCTGAGCTTACCTACAAGGATGCTATGAGAGACAGCGTCAAAAATCTTGAAGCCTCATCCACTGCCTCATCCCCTCATCAACCCATCCTGCCATGCCAACTCAAAAGAGCTGCAGTAACTGTAATCCATTTGGTGTGAATATGTAAACTGAATACCTTGTGGTATACTGGAGTTACCTAATATTAAGTCCCCATTTGGACAAGAATCCAATAAACACTTTTCATATAAAATGTAGGAGCTTACTTTTCTGCCTGTTGTTTTTCAGTTCTATAGTCTATTGTATTCCTGGTCTGTGTTTCAGAGTGCTACGTTACACCATTTTTCATTGTGGAACTTTGCATGAAGGATTTACAAGTACTGAGCAAGACAAAAATCAGCATCATGTTTCCCATTTATTAGCATGGAAACAGGAAGAGGTAGACAAGAGAGTGGTGGTTCTGCTACATCTGGCTAGCTAGTCACCCTTGTGCCCCAGTACAGCTTTGGTCTCTCTTATTCAAAACTCCCGTGCTTTAACTCACCCAATAAAGCCTCAGATATTCATGGTCTTTAGCATACCTTTGTGTCTTAAAAATCATAATATTTAATGGCCCTTACCTTTGCCTCTTCTGAGCCACATGCTAATAATTTTATTAACATTTCCTTTAAGTTGGCCTTTGTTTTAGAAGTAGTTGTAAGTATCCAATGCAATATGAAAGGAGAGCTACTGTGGTTTTTTCCTCAGAGCTGTGACAATTTCAGATACAGAGAGGTAGAGACAAATCATTAAATAGTGATTTTTGTGGATAATTTTCTAACTTGAAGTTTAACTCAGTGAAATGAAAGTAAACCACAAGATACTGTACATTGGTCTTATTTTATTTTCTGAGTTTTCACATTTGTAAATGGCAGGAGGTATACAGTGGATTCTTTGGAATTAAGACAACTCCGATAAGACAATGCCCAAGCACATAGGAGGCTAGTAGGGAAAGAACCATCTTTATGCAAAAATCATATGGGAACACATTATTCATTTCCATGAGATTGACTTCTTTGTAGCAATAACATCTAATAAAGAAGAGGGTGGATATCTCATTCCAGATGGATTATGATTGTAAGCAGGGGAAAAACAGTGGAAGACACAATGAATTCAAATTCAACAAACTGAATCAATTTTTAGGCAAGAGGCTGAGAGGTGGTATCTAAGCTTAGGGTGTAGTTTAGTATGTATCTGTACACTTATCTTTCCTTAAATCCGAATGGGATCACTGGTAGCCATGAACAAAGCAGCCACATGGATATGGAAAAGACAGGCAAAGTAAATTCACAGCATCACAAATTGTTTAACCTACATAATCTGGGGAGGAGGGGCAAAATGGGAAGAGAGAGAAGGACCTACAGACATTACAGAATAGTCCATTGATCAACTTTCTAGAGCAAACTCTATACTCCATAGGGAACATCATATTCGGTTTAGACTGATTTATAAAGTATAAGATGATCTGATGTCATATGGAGCATAACCAATTTCATAAGAGGCTATGAAATGTTCTCTGTCATTTCTCATATGATATTTAAAAGCATAATATCGTGCAGTGTGGTATTATGTAATTGCCTAAGAAAACTATCAGATATGGGCACAGTGTTACTATTTGTATCTATGACTAGAGTTCACAATTCATATAAAAATATGTATAACATGTTTTTTTCTTCCACATGTATATCTGCCCTCATAGTGATTATACTTGTGCACTGTGAACTGCTCATTTAGAGTTTAGGGAAAATTTAACAGGATCACTGCAATGGTAGAGTCATTTTCAAAACACAGCAGAACTGCCTCTGCAACATCCTATTATTTCATTATGCTTATCTTGGCTCTCACCTTTCTTTTCTTTTCAGGTTTTGTGCTCTATTTTCAAGGTTGCGATAAGTGTGTTTGTGATGTATGTATTTGTCACTTTGACTGTGACAGAGTCACAGATCATTTTAAAAACCACAGAGTAACACGAATTCAATAGTGGGATTTACACCAATCTGGGTTTAACCACATTGCTCAAAAAATGTAACACGTAGCCTTACCACAGGAATCCACATGATAAACTATTTAGGTTTGTGCCTTTAAGTGGAAAGACATAGAAGCTAATTCAAACCTGTCCCTTTCAGACCTTGATGTTCTGTCAAAGGACAGCTGTCATCTTCCTGTCAATTTAAATCAACTTTATGTTCTTAAAGAGCTGCTTGTTCCATTAAGTCCAGAATGAGTCTGTGTCACACCTGGAACAAGAAACCAATTTCTAACTCCTAACTCATCAGCAGGATTTCCACCTACCTTAAGAAATGTATCTCAGAGGGCTATTTGGACTCCTGGTAGAAGTCAAAGGATACTTCGGGACCAGTGAAGTATATGAGAGAACATCACAAGATCCAACTACAGAATAGAGTGTTTTAACCACCATAGAAGATATTCCTATGATGTTTTTTTGATAGTGGGTGTTTTTATAGAATCATAGAATTGTTTAGGTTGGAAAAGACCTTTAAGATCATAGAGTCAAACATTTAAGCTAGCACCACTGTGTTCACCACTAAGCTGTGTGCTCAAGTGCCACATCCACCGCGACTTTTGAGTGCTTCTAGGGATTCAACCACTTTCCTGGGCAGCCTATTCCAATGCCTGACTACCCTTTCAGTGAAGACATTTTTCCTAATATCCAATCTAAAACTCTATCCTATCCTATCCTATCATTTTTTTATACAGGAGAAGAGACTAACCCCCACATGCCTACAACCTCCTTTCAGGTAACAACCTGAGAGAAGGAGGTGGTCTCCCCTGAGTCTCCTTTTCTCCAGGCTAAACACTCCCAGCTCTTTCAGCTGCATCTCACAGGACTTGTGCTCCGGATCCTTCACCAGCTTCATTGCCAGTCTCTGGGCTTGCTCCAGCACCTCAACATCTTTCTTGTTTTGAGGGACTCGAAACTGGACACAGGACCCGAGGATTGTCCTCACCATTGCCCAGTATAGGGGCACAAACACTGCCCTGGTACCGGTGGCTACGCTATTCCTGGCCCAAGCCATGATGCCCTTGGCCACCTACCTGTCTTGGTTTGAAAGACAGATTTCTGCCAAGGAAGGCAGGAACCCTCCTGGAATGGAAGAAATTACTCCCTCCCCCTCCACCATATTATTGTAATTTTGAAAAAAAATCATGGGGCTTATGAGCACAAATGTGGGAAAAGGAATAACAGTTCTTTATAAGCAATACAACAGAACAAACAACAATAAGAAAACAAAAATAAACCCCCAATATCAGACTTTTCCCACCTGTCATGCTGTTTCCCCTCTTACGGCCACATCCAGCAGGGGGCGGCGGTGAGTCAGGTGAGGGAGGAAGGCTGCAGTACCTCCCTCGTGGCTTCAGGGGGCGCTGGTGAGGCAGGGGAGGCAAGGATGCTGCAGTCCCGTGGAAGTGGTGGTTGCTGTCCAGTGGAAGTGGTGAATGCAGTCCAGGCTGAGAACGGTGGTCCTTCAGAGGTCCTGCAGCTCCCTCAGATCTGCCGAGACTGTGCCAGAGGGTAACCCAGGGTCCAGGCAGGCTTGATTATATTCCGGCAGGAATGTCCAGTACCTCCTCTAGGGTAGAGGGTTTCACAGTGGAACGATGAGTCATAAGATAGTTTGGGGGGTCCTGGATGGCTGGGTCGTTACAGCTGCCCATTGATCTTTACAAGTCATCGGGTAGTTTGGGGATGGCACATTAACAGAGATGCCCCTCTCAGTATGGGTGTGATCATTATTGGTGCTTCCTGAGGGAAGTTATCCCAGCTGTGTCTGTTGTGAAGACAAAAGGGACACTACTCCATTGTACAGGGTTTCCCTTATCTTGTCTAACACCTACCTTGCAGTCCAAGGGGCAGTTGTTGCAAACAACCTGTCATTAACAGCTCATCAGGGCTAATTCAGATGGGGCAGAATACATTGTTCGGCAACACCCCCATACAGTAACCCAGGACTACCACATACTGCTGCATATTCAGCTGCAATCGACCAGTACCACGTCCTTTTCCACTGGGCAGCTTTCCAGCCACATTTCCCAAGCCTATACTCTGCATAAGGTTGTTGTGGCCCAAGGACCCAGCACTTCATCTTGTTGAATCTCATCCAATCGGTCTTGGCCCACCAATCCAGCCTATTCAGATCCTTCTGTAGAGCCTTCCTGCCCTCACTGCCCCCAACACTTCCAACCAGCTTGGTGTCATCTGTGAACTGACTGAGCAGGCACTCAAACCCCACATCCAGATCACTGATAAAGATATTGAACAGGACAGGCCCCAATAGTGTGCGCTGGGGAACACCACTGCTGACTGGCCTCCCGCTGGATGTAACTCCATTCACCTCCAAGCTCTAAGCCTGGCCATCCAGACAGTTTTTAACCCAGGGCACAATGCACCCATCCAAGCCATGAGCTGCCAGTTTTTTCAGAAGAATGCTGTGAGAAACAGTGTCAAAGACTTTACTGAAGTCCAGGTAGACACATCCACAGCTTTTTCTCTATCCACTAGGCAGGATCATCCTGTCATAAAAGATCAGGTTAGGCAAGCAGGACCTGTCTTTTCTAAACCCAAACTGGCTGTACCTGATCCCCAGGTTGCTCTGTACATGCCAGATGAAAACATATGCTTCATGATCTTCTGAGGCTTCTGTGGCTCTGACGCCAGACTGACAGGCTTATAGTTCCCTGCTTCCTCCTTCCAACAATTTCTGTAGATTGGCATTACATTTGCTAACCTCCAGTCATCTCGGACCTTATTAGTTATCCAGGGCTGCTGGTAAATGATGAAAGGTGGCTCAGTGAGCTTTTCTGCCAGCTTCCTCAGTAACTTTAAGTGGATTCCATCTGGCCCTATGAACTTGTGTGAATCTAAATGGTGCAAGTCACTTCACCTTGTATTATGCAGGCCTCATTCTGGTCCCTACCCCTGTCTTCCAGCTCATGAGGCTGGGTACCCAGAGAAAAACCTGTCTTGCTATTAAAGACTGAAGCAAAGATGGCACCAAGTACTTCTGCCTTAAGGAGTTCCTCCTTAGCCCTCCTTTTATGATTACAGAATCAGAGAATCTGCTGAGTTGGAAGGGATCCAAAAGGCTCATGAAGTCCAACGCTTAGCCCAGCACAGGACATCCCAAGAGTTACTCCATGTGCTTGAGAACATTGTCCAAACACTTCTTGATGTATCTATGAGAACATTTGTTATATTTATAGAAACATTTTTGTTGTCTTTTACAGCAGTAGCTAGATTAAGCTCTAGTTGGGCTTTGTCCCTTCTATTTTTTTCCCTGCATAACTTCATGATGTCCTTGTAGTTCTCCTAAGTTGCCTGCCCCTTCTTTCAAAAGTGACACACTTTCTTTTTCATTCCAGCCAAAGCTCTCTGTTCAGCTATGATGGCCTTCTTCTTCTTTGTCTTCTGGCATGTGGAAACAGCCTGAACCCTTAAGATTTTCTTCTTGAAGAACACCCAGCCTTCCTGGACTCCTTTGCCATTTGGGACTACCTCACAAGGATTTCTGACAACCAGGCCCCTAAACAGACCTCCCTAAGTCCAAGATGGCAGTTATGCTGATCCCCCTCCTTTTTCCTCTGAGAATTGAAAATTTTATCTTTTCACAATCACTGTGCCCAAGATGGTATCAGACCATTACATCGCTCTCTAGTCCTTTTCTGTTCACAAAGAACAGGTCTAACAGATGCCTCCCCTAATTGGCTCACTCACCAGTTGTGTCAGAAAATTGTCTTACACACACACTCAAGGAATCTCCTGGGCTGTTTTCCCTCTCTGCTGTATTGTATTGCCAGCAGGCATCTGGAAAGTTGAAGTCCCCCAAGAAGAAGGGCAAGTGATTGTGAGACTTCTCCCAGCTGCTTATAGAATATTTCATCTGTGTCTTCATCCTGGTTGGTGGTCTGTAACAGAATCCCACTAGGATCTCTGCCTTGTTGTCCTTCCTTCTGATTCTTGCCCAGAAATGCTCAACCCTATTGTCACAATCATTGAGCTCAAGAAAAGTGAAACACTTCCTAACATACATGGTTACCTCACCACTTCTCCTTCTTCGCCTATCCCTTAAGAAGAGTTTATAGCCATCCATTGCAGCACTCCAGTTGTGCATGTTGTCCCACCATGTTTTGGTGATGGTGACTATGTCATAGCTTTCCCACTGCACAATGACTTCCAACTCCTCCTGGTTGTTGTCCATGGTTCGTGGTACAAACTTAAAGTGTCGTTAGTTAAGAGGAATAAAACATCTTTCCAAGGTGGCAATTCAAAAGGAGATTTTAGCGTTAAGACATTCTTGGGATCTGTTCTCAAGTTTCTTCTATTGGAAGATATCTTTGCCTTGGAGCAGAAGGTCTTTGTCACAGAGAATGGCCTCTTGTCAAGGAGAAAAATGGTGCTACGCTGAATGTTGGGAGAGTCTCCTCAAAAACAAACAAGCACTAGGCCCAAGGAATGATTCCTGCACTGGCAGCATGCTCCTGGAAATTACCTGCAACCATCTGCAGCCTTCTTGCCTTCAGGATCCAGAGGGACCCTCACTCCTCAAAAAGTGTGTGGGTGCCCATCATGAATGAGAACACCTACCTCATAAGAAGACTGAGTGTAAGTTATGGTGTGGTAACACAGACCTTTCCCACGGAAACTTTTCTTCTTTCTATGTTTTGTAAATAGAGATAACAGCTTGGATGTTATTGAAAACTGTCTCTGGAAAGATGGATATTCTACCTGGCCTATCGGCCTAGGGGGAGGTTATGAATTGACCCAATCCGGACGACCTTTGGAAAGTCTATATAAGTTTTAGAATTAAATAATAAATTCAGATTTCTGCCTCACCCGATCTTGTCTGGTTCTCTCGCTCTGCCAGTGGTTCAACAGCGACATTATGGTATTTAAAATCTGTCATGTCTTGCATGAAGAGGAAACTTCTGGAACTGAAGAGACTTTTTTGTCCATAAGCAAAAATATCCAATTTGTTTAGCCATATAATTAATGACTAATTGAGGTTTAATGTGCCAAATACTGTAAAAAAACCCCAAGTACTGACTAAACATGTTGGTTTTAGTCTTTCAGCCTGGGCAGCAAGAAAGAGTTCCTAAGAGAGAGTTGTTTCCACTGTCCTCTGCTTAATATACAGAGGAACATGGAAAGTAATGATCTAGTTTCAAAGAACAGTGTTACCACAAATGACTCTTTCCTCACCTAAATGAGGCCTGAATGCATCAGGATAAAAAGGCACTTGGACAAGTCTACACAAAAGAAAGCTGTGTCACACATCTGAGCAAAAGAAGAAGCAGAGAAATTGGGAAAAAAATACTCATTACAAGTAATGCAGTTCAGCTTCCCAGGGTAAGAAAATTATCTTCCCATAGCAGTTCAGACACCTTCAATTTTAGAAAGTGAGGATTTAGAAATGCCTGACTAGGTGCCTCAGCAAAGCTCACAAGGATGAGGAAGAATGAAATACATTTAGTTGATGGGGAAAGTTAAAGTTTGCTCTGTAGGCAGAAATAAAGAATGACAAGCACCACTGCCAGGTACTTCACTAGAGACAATTTATAATGCCAAGATTTACTTTAATAAAATGTGAAGAAAAAAGAACAACGTTCAGACACAAAAACTAACAGAACATAATCAGTCAGGGACAAAAAAAGGTAGCACACTGATCACATTCCCAGCTTCAGTTTCAATTGTATCATAAACCCATTTTCTATTGCAGCGACATTCTGGTCCACATTTGTTTGAATTGCATTTGGGGCAAGGATAGAAACAACCCAGGCAGTCCATTTCCAGGCAATCACACAAATCTATGTTATTACAAAGCAGTCTGCCATGTTTGTCATACTTCTTTGTAAATCTGTGAAAGAGAACAAAAATGATTCTCAGAGAAGGTTTCAACGCATTCAGAGACTAGGTCAAACACATGGAAAATATCTGTACAACAGCAAGTATTTACTCTTTAATAACCTCACAGCATAAAAAAAATACCAGCACTATATCCTAATTGCAAAAGCCATTGATGTTAAAAAATGAACGCATACCAAACTGTATTAAAATTCCCTTAAGTCACACAGAAAAATCTTGTTTTCTCAACACAGTTTTCAAGTGTAATAAGAAATCTCTTTGCAAAGTACTAATGCTTTTATTAATTTTATTTAGATTCCGTAAACAGCCTACTAGCCATTTTTTAAAGTATGAAAGAAATTAGCAGTCTTACTTGGATTCATAACAAAAATTCTGTTTCATCTGTGATATGCATGTTCTCTTTTTCTGCTGTCTGGTTTCAGGATTGAAGGCAGCTACCTGAGGTCCTGGATTTTGAAAGGTTAAGCATTTTAATTGTTTCTCGAGTTTTTGCTGTAAATAAACAACAGAAAGTTTGTAATTAGTACAATTGGAAAATATATTTCTTAGCTGCCAAGTGTCCTCACTGGCTTTTGAATGACATTAAAATTAATGTTCTTGATAACTTATAAGATCACATTGTTTAAAATATTTGCTTGTCTAACTGTTAGTTGAGTATTCCTTTTACTGACTGTGCATCCTGACCGGAGATGGAACAATCATGACTCTGAATATATGACTCTGTTACAGTGGCATGGAATTTGCAAGTTGTCATGTGAGTGGCAGAATTACGTGGTTTGTTGTTCAACTTAATATAAATTGCAAAAACAAGTACGATGATTATAAGCATCTCAAATGGATTCACTCTTATCTTCACTGTTGCCTCAGATGCCTAGAAACTATCTTTGTCCAAACAATCTGGGGGCAAGAAAAATGTCTGAAGAAGCAACTAATGCACTAAGGAAGCAGTAAGGAAGCATTAGCACAGCTGAGAAGTATGTAAAAAAAAACCAACACCAAAACCACAGACAAAAACAAAGCAGCTCAACTGAGCAGTTTTCTGAGAAATAGGAGGAAACATTTTCCTGCCAATGTTATGGAATTCGTGTTTGCAATTTGCTAAAACTGCGGAATACTTTTGGAAGTTAAAACATCATCTCTGTGTATTACCATTCCACATAGCCCAGGTATGTTGACGGATGTTTCTAAAGTCATTGCAAACAAACATGAACATCGTGTTAAACAATTTCCCTTTGGACAATGACTGTGGACTTTAACCATAGACTTGTCATTCAT
The DNA here is from genome assembly GCA_013400975.1 of Atrichornis clamosus. NCBI lineage: Eukaryota > Metazoa > Chordata > Aves > Passeriformes > Menuridae > Atrichornis > Atrichornis clamosus. Next base: position 147,561 of record WBMZ01003005.1, read on the forward strand.
TGTGTAAAACACAAAAATACATACAAATTTATCTTTTCTCCTCTTATGTAAATGGAGCTGCCTTGCCACCTCTGAGATTCCCTGGAGGATGTAACTCCTTTCAGAGTCCACATTGATTTTCCACAACCAATCAAGCACTTTCATTGCTTCTCATGGGGAAAGCAGTCACAGTTCAGTCCAATCTACTGATACAGTGACTTAGAAATATCCATGCACTTGAGTGCACTTTTTTACAAGGTGGTTGATGCTGTGCATCTTCAGCTGCATCCTCCTGAAAACCTACAGAGCAATCTCACGTACCTACATTGTTCAGACATTTCTGCTTTGGAGTCTGGGGTAGATTTTCATCATCATAACTATTCATGATCATAAATTATACAATTTTAAGTTGCAAACAAATAATAAGCTATGGCAACAGTCCACCCTCTAAGACTACTTTCCTATTTCCTTACTTACTTAAAATTGCTCTTAGCCTTCTAAATCACTGCACTGCAAACTTGATTCATATCACTGTTATTACTGATATTACCTTCTTGACTCCAGCTTTTTATTTTTGTAATGATTAAAGAAATTGAAGGCAATGGTAAATATTTTGATAATAAAAGAGTACTGGAGAAGTCATACCAATGTTTTGTGTCTTATTGAGCAGTCCTTAGCAGGAGAGACATTTTTTTCTGCAGACATTTCCTGGGAAGAACAGCTTTTCTTGCAGTTTTCTTCCATGAGATCACTCATTGGACCACCCTTGTGAACTATGTGTGTATATGTGTTAGACATAAAACAGTATAAATAGATATGTAAAGTTTTAAGATTAGCAGGTAATATCTATAGTAGGTTTTTATGTATTCTTAATCAACAGAAAACACAGAACAAAATGTGGCTCAGTAATAGGCTCTATTTTAAAACTATATTAAAGAAATATCACGAGTATATAATCACGAGTATATACGAAAGCTGTACCACTAAAGCCACTCCCTAATTCGTTAAGCCAACGTCGGAAAATCCCTAGTGTTTAAATAACACAGAACTCGGAGGAATGTCGCCATATGTCACTCTGAGGAGAAGCGAGGCGCAGTGTCGCAGGGAGCGCATGGCAGCGATGCGCGGCGGGAACGCAGAGAGGCCCGCAGGCGCAAGCCGCGCACCAACCAGCAGGTGGCACTGCTGCCGGAGTAGTGGCCATGCTGGCTGCGTCCATAGCATACAAACTAATCTCTGTGGATTCCGTTTTCTCCCCGGCAATTTCAACCCACGTAACAAAAGTAAGCTTCTTGGCCTTTAAATCTCAGTCCTTTGCGAAAGGTTGTTGTTTGGTTGGTTTTTTTTTAATAAATAGAATGTGTAACTTGTAGGTCTAATAGAAATAAGTACATCACTCACTCTGCTAACAAAATACCCTGGGAGGACTATGGGTTCTGAGACTCTATCCTACAAATGCCATCTATCACCTCTGTGACATCAATACAGGTCAGGATGGTTGTTAGCTACTTCTTGACAACCTTGTGAAGCTAGTTACTTAAAAATTTTAATGCAATATATGCAGTACCTGTGCCTTGGACTTTAACCCCAAACACAGCCAGAAATAATTTAAGATTTTTGGAGTTCCTACAACCCCTCCCCATGTGCTGCCCAGTCTCTCCCATTACCTCCGAAAGGTAGCACAGTGGTCTCTGTCAGTTTACCCCGTACTTCAGGACTGTTGCCCCAGCCCTGTCACAGAGAAGATTTTCATTTCACCATTGCCGAAGGACCAGCACCTCTCTAAGAGAAGCAGGAGTCCAACCCTTAGGTTTCCTCTGTGGCAGCCACTTCCTGCAGGGCGACAGTCAAAGTGGGAATAGGAATGAGAAGGGAGTGACCTTGTAGTAAAAGGAGGGCATGCCTTTTTGAGAGGTGAAACAGCCTTCAGCCTGTTTCAGAGAGAGTTTCCTGTTCTCTTCAATAACCTGAAGAATGACAGATGTGACACTGTTCACAATGGGATGCTCCACAGCAACTGTTTTAGTCCTGGGACTTGAATATCATTCTAGGATTAGAAAAAGTATTCTATTACCAATTAATATTCAGGATGGGGGAGCCTACTTTCCTACTGGAAATTTGTTAGGGGTCCACAAATTAAATAAGAATGACGGACACCACTCTAAAAAAGGTGAGTATTGCTCTTGATTTGCACTCAAGTTGGAGTCCTGGTAACGATTTGCTTCATACATCTGCTCTTGTATCCAACCATACATCCAGCATTGTTAAAGCACTTTATGAGCATGCATGATCATCATCCATGCCTGTTTTATCATAGTATGCAGGATTCAGGAGCAGAACAGCCATCAGCCTCTACCAGTGTAAGCATGCAGAGTTTTCATGTGTCCTGTCGTGGTGTAAAAATTTCACTCCTTTGGCAACTAGGTCCTAGCAGTTATCTGGAACTAAATACCCAAATTCAGAGGCCTCATTTTAAACATTAACAGAAAAGAAAAGCATTTTGTTCCACAGATGTGTTTCAAATGCCCTTGCACCTCAGCAAAAATATCCTACACAGATAACGTAGCAGATTTCTGTCTCCATATATATACTTTTAGTATATAGTGTTGAATTTTAATCTTCGGGAGAGGTACCAAAACATGAAGCAGAATGTGACTAGGAGAGTGTGTACATTTCAGAAACTGATGAGACTCACAGAACTGATTATCCTCCACAGTGTGTTCTGACGGAAGACAGGGAAATGAGGGAGACTAAGACATCCACTATCAAGTCTGCAGAACCTAATTATTCAAGGAAAGATTCCTGGTCCCAAAACAGAGCACTTTTTTCTACTATTTTTGGTTTGACTGTAGTGATAATCCAGGGGCAATGCACTGAACATTGGTCTCTTCCATAAAAAATTCAACTCTGAGGACAACCACGTATTGCACTCTTTCTCCACCAAAACCTGTGTTCTCTCATGCTTTTTGAATACAGCAAGTACTTTTCCTGGAGGTGAACGTTCACAGCTTAACATCCTATTGTGGCTGAAGCGTACAGCTAAGAACTGACAATTTCAGCACAGAGCCTTGAAACAGTTGACCAGGCTAAAAGCAGAGTAAGGGAGGAAGAAAATCAGAGGCTGTGTTATATTTAAAATCTTATCCATGACAAAGATGTTTCTGTGCAGAGAAGTTTCAGAAGTTATTGGGATTTGGAAGGAATTGCATTTGTTTATGATTCTCATAAAAGAAGTATTTTCCTGTATCTGGATTTTCAATAATTTAATATTTCTATTTATGATTCTTTCAGATTGCACAGCTAAATATTTGAGCTGGTGTGAAATTTGGTGACTGGTGTTCTGGATACTTCTGGCTGTTTGATCTCAGCAGCCTAAATCTAGTGTCTACGCTGGACTTGTCAGAGTGAATGCACATGGTTTTCAAGTTCCATTTGTTTCCGCCACTGGAGACATTCTGTCTGAAATATGTGAGCATGTTCATCACCTTCACCAGGCCGAGATCAGATGCTGTCCCTGTGGCTGTAATTCCCCTATGCCCACACAGATCCATTGCAATAGTCCCACCTTCCTTACAGCCTAGTTCTGCAAAGTAGTCTGTGGGCTCAGGAACTGGTAGTCAATTTTGCGGCACATTCAAGTACACATCTCAGAATTTCTATAGGACAGAATTTCTATAGCATGCTAGCCAAATTAAGAATGGGAATAAATTAGTCTTTCTCAGGATCAACTACGGACTGAGCTGTAAAATCGTGGAAAGACCACATAGCATCTAGTCTTGTGCCTTCTCTCACAGCCCCGAATGTGCATATGTGTTCAGAGGACAGCCTTGAAGTCAGCCTTGAACCTTGACACACAGACCAGATGAAGAAATAGATCTCATCTCTTGTAACTCAGCTAGTTTATCAGAAAACTGACAAACACAGTGACAGAGCAACGGCCCACTCTGTAACAGCAGTCTGGAGGAGCAAATACATCCCTCTCCAAGTAAAATAAAACAAATCCTGATGAGTTCTCCCTCCCAAACCCAGAGACGTTCTGCTCTATCTGAAAGTGAGGGATCCAGTAGCTGAAGTTAAACAGTTAATTATAAAATCATGTGCATCTTCTGGTTGTCATGCAACAGGGAGAAGAGATCTGCCAGGTACTTACCTTCTGAAAACCTGTGGTTCTGAAGGGTGTATGTTCAGTTCAGAGCTGACAGGAAGAGAGAAAGGAGTTTATCCATAATTTTAAATTGTACTTACCGAAGAGAGGGGAATGGCACAGCCTAGCTTTACTGCAGCACAATTCCCCTGATAGTGGAAGAATGACATCAACCCCAGAGTGATTGACACAGAAGACAAATAATCAAAATAGTGTTCCTCAGAGAAGGAGGCTGAAGACAGTGCCAGGTAACTGTCTTAATAGACCTCACACTTTGTGTCTCATTAATTGTGACTTTTAAATAGGACTTAGCAGAGAGAGTGGAAATAGAGAAATATAAAGTGGGATGAGAGTTCTCATTTCTCATTTGCATCTGTGAACAACAGAGAAAATGTATTTCTTGGAGCTGGGTTTTTTTTCTTAAAGGTAAGTAAGCAAAAAACCTGTAATAAATTAATGCATTTTTTAATTTAAAAAATTTTAAAACTGAGATGTTTGTAGGACATAGGTCTAGTAAAGTAATATCTTACCATTTTAGGCAAAATGTTCTGGATTCTATTCACTATATCAAAAAGTCAAAAACAAATATCCTTCCCAATTACTAAAGTGAAATGCAACGTCATGGTTCAGCTTCCTGCCTTTCAGGTTTATTTGTTGCGCTAGTGCCAACAACTCAGTCTTCTCCTGATACTTCCAGATGTCAATTTTCAGCATGCTATAATCACTAATGGCTTTCATTTCTCTTCTCTAGAACACAGCTAAATCTTTATAAACATGTGAAACTGTCAAGTCTTATAAATTCTCCTTTTGTGGCTTAGGCAAATAGTTCAACATGTCTTTTTGTCTTCATGAGCTGTATCCACCCATTCTCTGAGGTATTTCATAACCCAGTCTGAGGGCAGGTAGATTTTTTTATTTACCATACTTTTCTTTCCTTCCAATCATTTTTAAAACCAAAAGCTGATATAGCATTCTAGCAGCAGACTTTAGCTAGGTTATGTAAATGCTGCTACACATACCTTCATTTTGTTTCACAGACTATTTGTTAGGGTTTTTTGTTGTGAAAAATAAACCAGAAATCCCTCAAGGGAAAAGAAAAATCACTATCTCGCAGGTACTTATACAACAAGCCAAAACCAAGAAAACCTGCCACCTGTTTTATAATTTTTTCCAAGGTTCTCCTGATTCCTGCATATTCTACATGATGGAGAAAACAGAAATTATCTCTATCAGTATAAAAATTATACTTAAACCATCTTATGCTTAACATCAAGTTCCATTTTGCTAATTGTTACCAATGGAGTGAGAGCTTTAGACAAGTGCTGCCTTCATTCAGTTTCCTGGCAGTAACTCTATTGAGCCGACCTGCACCCCAAAATTGCTCTCAAGTTCTTAAGAATGGCCGGTTTGGTCTATTACGAAGTGAATTATTTATTGAATAATTTTGGGGAGAGGTTCTACACATTTCCAGGGGGCTGTGCAGAAACTTCTGCTTTATG